>CM045734.1:62146063-62156063 GCA_024760905.1 Plotosus lineatus
CAGAAGGCCGAGAGGAAGACCAAAGAGACGATTCATGGGATGTGGTGAAGGAGGACATGAAGGCAGTTGGTGTAAGAGAAAAAGATGCAGAGGATAGGGTGAGATGGAGGCAGATGATTCGCTGTAGCGACCCCTGAAGGGAAAAGCCGAAAGGACAAGAAGAAGATGCATAATTTGATTTCATCCGAAAAAAGTACTTTGGACCACTGAGCAACAGTCCAGTGCTGCTTCTCTATAGCCCAGGTCAGGCGCTTCTGCCACTGTTTCTGGTTCAAAAGTGGCTTGACCTGGGGAATACGGCACCTGTAGCCCATTTCCTGCACACGGCTGTGCACGGTGGATCTGGATGTTTCTTCTCCAGACTCAGTCCACTGCTTCCACAGGTCCCCCAAGGTGTGGAATCGGCTCCTCTCCACAATCTTCCTCAGGGTCCGGTCACCTCTTCTGGTTGGGCAGCGTTTTCTGCCACACTTTTTCCTTCCCACAGACGTCCCACTGAGGTGGCTTGATACAACACTCTGGGAACAGCCTATTCGCTCAGAGATTTATTTCTGTGTCTTACCCTCTTGCTTGAGGTTGTCAATGATGGCCTTCTGGACAGCAGTCAGGTCGGCAGTCTTACCCATGATTGTGGTTTTGAGTAATGAACCAGGATGGGAGTTTTTAAAAGCCTCAGGAATCTTTTGCAGGTGTTTAGAGTTAATTGGTTGATTCAGATGATTAGGTTTATAGCTCGTTTAGAGTACCTTTTCATAATATGCTAATTTTTTGAGATTGGAATTTAGGGTTTTCATGAGCTGTATGCCAAAATCATCAGTATTAAAACAATAAAAGACCTGAAATATTTCAGTTGGTGTTCAATGAATCTAAAATATATGAAAGTTAAATTTTTATCAGTACATTACAGAAAATAATGAACTTTATTACAATATGCACATTTTTTTCAGAAGGACTAGCATTTCATACAAAATTGGTGTACTTTTATCATTTTTAAAGGGTTTATGGGGTTTATCCAGTCCAAAGACTGGAGCCTTGGAACGAATTAGGTGTTTAACATGTAAAATGCGACCCCTACTGACGAAATCCCTGAGTTACAAAAAAGGCTCTGGAACGGGTTAATTTCGTATGTAGGGGGCCGACTGTGTGCATATATTTATGTATGTATGTATGTGTATATATATATATATATATATATATATATATATATATATATATATATATATATGTGTGTGTATCTTCTTCTTTTCCTTTCGGCTGTTCCCTTCAGGGGTCGCCACAGCAAATGATCTGCCTCCATCTCACCCTATCCTCTGCAACGTCTACTCTTACTCCAACGACCTTCATGTTCGTCTTCACCACATCCAGAAATCTTCTCTTTGGTCTTCCTCTGGGCCTTCTGCCTGGTAGTTCCAACCTCAGCATCCTACGACCAATATACTCACTATCCCTCCTCTGTACATGTCCAAACCATCTCAATCTAGCCTCTCTGACTTTGTCTCCAAAACATCTAACATGTGCTGTCCCTCTGATGTACTCATTTCTGATCCTATCCATCCTCGTTACTCCCAAAGAGAACCTCAACATTTTCATCTCTGCTACCTCCAACTCTGACTCCTGTCTTTTCTTCAGGGCCACTGTCTCTAAACCATACAACATTGCTGGCCTCATCACCGTCTTGTACACTTTTCCCTTCATTCTTGCCGATACTCTCCTATCACACATCACACCGGACACTTTTTTCCATCCATTCCAACCTGCCTGCACGCGCTTCTTTATCTCTGCCCCCTGTAACCTCAAAGTACCTCTTGGGTCCTTGTTGTTCACACACATGTATTCTGTCTTACTAAGACTAACCTTCAATCCCCTCCTTTCCAGGGCATACCTCCACCTCTCTAGATTTTCCTCCACTTGGTCTCTGCTCTCACTACAGATCACGATGTCATCTGCAAACATCATAGTCCATGGAGATTCTTGTCTAACCACGTCTGTTAGCCTGTACATCACCATAGCAAACAAGAAGGGGCTGAGAGCTGACCCTTGATGCAGTTCCACCTCCACCTTGAACTCTTCTGTCACACCGACAGCACACCTCACCACTGTCTTACATCTCTCATACATGTCCTGCACCACTCTGACATACTTCTCTGTCACTCCAGACTTCCTCATACAATACCACAGTTCTTCTCTCGGCACCCTGTCATATGCTTTCTCCAGATCCACAAAGGCACAATGCAGCTCCTTCTGACCTTCTCTGTACTTCTCTATTAACATCCTCAAAGCAAACACTGCATCTGTGGTGCTCTTTCTTGGCATGAAACCAAACTGTTGTTCACAAATGCTGACCTCTGCCCTTAGTCTTGCTTCCACTATTCTTTCCCATAGCTTCATTGTATAGCTCATCAACTTTATCCCTCTGTCGTTGCCACAACTCTGTACATCTCCCTAGTTCTTAAAAATGGGCACAAGCACACTTCTCCTCCATTCCTTTGGCATCTGCTCACTTTCTAAGACCTTGTTGAATATTCTTGTCAGAAAATCTACTGCTACCTCCCCTAGACACTTCCATACCTCAACTGGTATGTCATCAGGGCCAACTGCCTTTCCACTCTTCATCCTCTTCATGCCCTCCTCACTTCTGCCTTACTAATCTTTGCTACTTCCTGCTCCTCAACGGTCACCCCTTCTACTGTTTTTTTCTCTCTCATTTTCCTCATTCATCAGCTCTTCAAAGTACTCTTTCCATCTTCCCAGCACACTTCTGTCATCAGTCAATACATTTCCCTCTCTGTCCTTTATCACTCTAACTTGCTGCACGTCTTTCCCATCTCTATTTCTCTGCTGTGCTAACCTGTATAGATCATTTTCTCCCTCCTTACTGTTCAACCTATCATACAAGTCATCATACGCGCTCTGTTTGGCCTTTGACACTGCTACCTTCGCCTTACGCTGTGTCTCCCTGTATTCCTGTTTCCTCTCTTCGGTCCTCTCAATGTCCCACTTCTTCTTGGCTAACCTCTTCTTTTGTACACCCTCCTGCACTTCCTCATTCTACCACCAAGTTTCCTTATTTACTTTCCTTCCAGAGGACACACCAAGTACTCTCCTACCGGTCTCCCTGATCACATTGGCTGTGGTTGTCCAGTCCTCTGGAAGCACTTCCTGACCACCCAAAGCCTGTTTCAACTCCTCCTTGAAGACAACACGACACTCTTCCTTTTTCAGCTTCCACCACTTTGTCTTCTGCTCTGCCTTTGCCTTTTTCACCTTTCTCACCATCAGTGTCATCCTGCACACCACCATCCTATGCTGTTTGGCAACACTCTCACCCACTACTACTTTGCAGTCACTGACTTCCTTCAAATTACATCGCCTACACAAGATGTAGTCTCCCTGTGTGCTCTTACCGCCGCTTTCATAAGTCACCCAATGCTTCTGTTTCTTCTTGAAGAAAGTATTCGCCACAGCCATTTCCATCCTTTTTGCAAAATCGATCAACATCTGTCCTTCTGTGTTCCTGTCCTGGATACCAAACCTGCCCATCACTTCCTCGTCCCCTCTGTTGCCTGCACCAACATTTCTCTTCACTCTTTCACCTCTGGGGGTACTCTGCATCACTTCATCTAACTCACTCCAGAATCTCTCCTTCTCTTCTAGCTTAAATCCTGCCTGTGGGGCATAAGCACTAACAACATTGACCATCACACCTTCAATTTCTAACTTGAGACTCATCACTCTGTCTGACACTCTTTTCACTTCTAGAACATTTCTGACGAACCCCTCCTTCAAGATGACTCCTACTCCATTTCTCTTCCCATCCACACCATTATAAAACAGTTTAAACCCTGCTCCTAAGCTTCTAGCCTTGCTACTTTTCCACCTTGTCTCCTGAACACACAGTATGTCCACCTTCCTCCTCTGCATCATGTCAGCCAGCTCCCTATCTTTTCCTTGCATAGTTCCAACATTCAAAGTCCCTACTCTCAGTCCTAGGCTCACGCATTTCCTCTTCTCTCTCTGCCTACGGACACGCCTCCCGCCTCTCCTTCTTTGACGTCTTCGACCAACAGTAGTCCAATTTCCATCAGCACCCTGTTGGTTGACAGCACTGATGGCAGTCATTGTTAACCCGGGCCTCGACCGATCCGGTGTGAATTCTGTCTTGATCATTTGCATTTATAAATGTGGCAGAAGTTTTACGCCGGATGCCCTTCCTGTCGCAACCCTCTGCATTTATCCGGGCTTGGGACCGGCATAAGGGGGAGGGACACTGGTTAGTGCCCCCCCCCCCCCGCCTCATGGCTGCATTGTGTGTGTGTGTGTGTGTGTATATATATATATATATATATATACATATATATATATATATATATATATATATATATATATATATATATATATATAATGTGATACCTCTGCTCACGAACATAATTGGTTCCCAGAAAGTGTGTGTGAGGCTAAAAGTTCGTCTTCCGAACATTTATTTCCCATAAGAAACCATTAAAATGAGAATAATCCGTTCCCAGGTCCCCATAAAACATAATTTTCTACTAAATAAGCCTTAAAACTACACAAAAATATACCTTATTTTATGTATAATAAATGTGCTATTGTATTGTAATTAAAGAAATAAACTGTACTGTATAATAAAGTCGCTTTTATTTACCTTTGTGATGGTAGTTGATGGCTTGATGGAATGGAGTGGGAGGAGGAGGGAGGGAGGGACTTACTGTTTGGAAGGAGAGTTTGGAAACGCCTACTGTTTGGAACCACTCATAGCCACACACGCCCCCTTAATAGCTTCCTTGTTCTTAAGGATGGTGGTAGACTTAGCGTACTGGTACTGGGACGCTGAGTCACACAAACGCACACCTCGTTCGTGTTTTTCAATGATCTCCGCCTGTGGTGGGGTCTTTTTCGGTCCCATAATAGCAAAAGTACACTCAATGTGGTCCAAAATGTCTATCAAACACAAACCACTTCCGCATTCAAAGAAAGGGGTGTGACGAACTGTGACGCCGTGAGCGTGCGTCAGCTTCTCGTGGCCGCCACCATGGCGCTATTCGACCGCGTGGTTTGATTCGTCCGCCGAAAACTAGTTCGTCAGCAGAGACAATATGCTCGCAAATTTAATGTTCTTGAGGCGAAAAGTTCGTGAGCTTAAGCGTTCGTCAGCGGAGGTTTTACTGTATATATAATATAAATAGGAGCACCACAGATGCAGTATTTGCTTTGAGGATGTTAATAGAGAAGTACAGAGAAGGTCAGAAGGAGCTGCATTGTGCCTTTGTGGATCTGGAGAAAGCATATGACAGGGTGCCAAGCGAAGAACTGTGGTATTGTATGAGGAAGTCTGGAGTGGCAGAGAAGTATGTTAGACTGGTGCAGGACATGTATGAGGGATGTAAGACAGTCGTGAGGTGTGCTGTCGGTGTGACGGAAGAGTTCAAGGTGGAGGTGGGACTGCATCAAGGGTCAGCTCTCAGCCCCTTCTTGTTTGCTATGGTGATGGACAGGCTGACAGCCGAGGTTAGACAAGAATCTCCATGGACTATGATATTTTCAGATGACATTGTGATCTGTCGTGAGAGCAGAGAACAAGTGCAGGAAAATCTAGAGAGGTGGAGGTATGCCCTGGAAAGGAGGGGAATGAAGGTTAGCCTCAGTAAGACAGAATACATGTGTGTGAACGACAAGGACCCAAGAGGAACGGTGAGGTTACAGGGAGCAGAGATAAAGAAGGTGGAGGGTTTTAAGTACTTAGGCTCAACAATCCAGAGCTATGGAGAGTGTGGAAAAGAGCTGAAGCAGCGTGTGCAGGCAGGTTGGAGTGGATGGAGAAAAGTGTCCGGTGTGATGTGTGATAGAAGAGTATCGGCAAGAATGAAGAGAAAAGTGTACAAGACGGTGATGAGGCCAGCGATGATGTATGGTTTAGAAACAGTGGCGCTGGGAAAAAGACAGGAGGCAGAGCTGCAGGTAGCAGAGATGAAAATGTTGAGGTTCTCTTTGGGAGTAACAAGGACGGATAGGATCAGGAATGAGTCCATCAGAAGGACAGCACATGTTTTGGAGACAAAGTCAGAGAGGCTAGATTGAGATGGTTTGGACATGTACAGAGGAGGGAGAGTGAATATATTGGTACTTGGATGCTGAGGTTGGAACTACCAGGCAGAAGGCCCAGAGGAAGACCAAAGAGAAGATTTCTGGATGTGGTGAAGATGAACATGAGGGTCAAGGCAAAGCATATGACAAAGATATTTGGCTCATCGCTCCATTCATTCCGAGCATCCCGTAGTTTTTCTGTAGCAGTTTCTAATGATTCATCGGTTGTTGTATATAGTTATACACATTTCCCCACATACATCCATATATCCTACATCCACATATATACACACACACACATACCTTTATTTATACATGGTACCTCACTTCACGAAATTAATCCATTCCAGCGCCTTTTTCGTAAGTTGAACCGCATTTTACATGTAAAACGCGTGACTCGTTCCAAGGCTCCCAATACTACCCCCTAAAGCCTTTAAAAATTGTAAAAGCATACCTTTTTAAGACCTCCTTCTGCTTCTATATCATACCAAGGGTAGACGGATTTGGCCATAATCCTTTTTGATCTCACTCGAGCCCATTTCTTGGTCTCACTCACACCGGAAATCACACCGCGTGCGCGTGTTGACAATGTCTTTTTTGCAGAGTTATAATCTTACAAATGATTATAGAAGGTTAAAAGCCTGAGTCAACAAATAAAGCATGAAACAACAGTAACTCTGTCCTTTACACGTAAAGAGCATGATGGTCGATGCAGTGCCATATTAGCCAATGAGAGGAAGCTGTGGGAGGCCAGTGGGGTGGGATGTTGGGAGATAGCCAATAAGAGGAAGCTGCGTCATCCCCCCTAGCCAATGGGAGGTCAGCGGGACGGGATGTTGGGAGATAGGCAATGGGAGGTAGCTGCATCATCCCTCCTAGTCAATGGGAGGCCAGCGAGGAGGGATGTTTGAGCATCATTGATGGGAGAGCAGCTCGTGCATTGTTTGAATGTCGCATTTTAATGTTTGAATTGCGTGTTTGAATTTTTAAGATGGTGCTTTTGTAACGTGAACTTGTTTCATATCCAGAGACAAAAATTTCAGGAAAACGCGTTTCGTAACCTGCATTTTTCGTTTGGTGAGACTTTTGTCAAGTTAGGTACCACTGTGCATGTCCAATCCATCTCAATCTAGCTATATATATATATATATATATATATATATCCATCCTACACACATGTATGTACACACACACACACACACTCATACTTATATACACACATATACATTGGTACCTTGGTACTTGACCACAATTCGTTCCAGATGGCTGGATGAATTCCGATTTGGTCAAATTCCGGATCTATTTTTCCCATTACAAATAATGTAAATGGGCTTAATCCATTCCGTCGTCTTTTGAATAGAAGTTAACGGTACCGTAACACATCCCATCGGTCCGCAAATTAAGTGAAAAAATGATTGAATACAGTACACTATGTTATGGTCTGTGTTGTGAGAGACTCTGGTTTTGGCAGCTCTAACTCTCTCTCTTTATTCATGCAGGTGCTGGAGAGAGGTGTGGCTGTCACACGTGGGGGGAGCGCTAAGCACACCCACCTGATTCCACTCAGCAATCACCAGGCTAGAAATACGAGCAGCGTGCTCCTCCTGGTGCTAGAAGATTGTCCCTCTTCGCAACCCCATTTTCCTGTGATCTCTATGTGACAGCCACGCCCCTCTCCAGCGCCTGCATGCGTAAAGAGAGAGAGTTCGAGCCGCCAAAACCAGTGTCTCACAACACAGACCATAACACACTTAAATAAAAACCACAGTACAGTTAAAGCATGAGAATAATAAAGATAAGAATTTTTACTTTTGTGGTGGTGAGCAGTTGGCATATGTAAATATTGGAGAGAGGAGCCGGATCCCCTTTCATAATGGAGAAGGAGAGAGGAGGAGGAGGATCCCCTTCCAAAACAGCTTCAGGTGAATCAGCCAAAGGTGTTTTTTCTCTTGCTACTCTCTTTGGCATGAACGACTCTTCTTCAGGATGTCCCTTTCTTTTCTTGAAGAACATTTCTAACTTGGCTTGTTTCTGCCTTCTTTTCAAAACCTTACGGAAGTGGCTCATGACCTCACTGTTAAAGGTGTTCACAGCGCTGTTTGTTTTATCAAGGTGATACATAGTGTCAACAACTTCCGGAAAGTGTGCATTTCTCCTCCCTCTCGGTCTCGCGTTTTCTCACACTTTTTTAGTGTTAGACTTCTGGATTTTGGTTCACTTCCGGGACAAAAAAATCCTGGATTTTTTGGTCGAATTCTGATTTGTTCGACCTCTAAAGCGTTAGAGTACCAAGGTACCACTGTACACACACGTATCTTACGTTCACATATACACATGTATCCTATATACACACACATCCATACATGTATCCTACATACACATATGCAGACATATCTATATACACACTCACACACACACACATATATATATATATATGTAGAGGATTTTCTGAGTAGATCCTTCCGTAGGAGAGTGCTCAATACTTTTTGGTAGAGCAAATAAACAAAAGGACAGGACAAAGGCTTTCTATTGAAACTCCATTTATCACTACAGATCTGTTTCGAGGGGTGGTGAAACCATCCCCTCTCTTCAGGTGATTACAGAAGAATTCTTCTGTAATCACCTGAAGAGAGGGGATGGTTTCACCACCCCTCGAAACAGATCTGTAGTGATAAATGGAGTTTCAATAGAAAGCCTTTGTCCTGTCCTTTTGTGTATATATATATATGTGTATGTGTGTGTGTGTGTATGTGTGTATATATATATATATATATATATATATATATACAGTAGGCCCTCGATATTCGCGGAGGTTTGGTTCCGGCCCCTCCCGTGAATGAAGATAATCTGCGAGTTCTGTACTCGGAAGTAAAACCCCATGTGTTACGTTACGTACGTGAATCAGCAGCCGGAAGTAAAATACTATGTATCACATGCACTAAAATATGCTTCTTAAACACATTCTATAGACAGTCTTACTCATTAATTCAGTATTAATGTAGTAAAATGTAGTAATAATTAAGAAAAACTTATTTTTTTAATGTGATATTTATTGATAATAAAATAGAAACATTATACAGCATACATATAAAAACAACTTCAAATGCATTCTCTTTGAAACATACAGCACTGTAGTTTTCAAAAATGCTCAATAGAGCACGGTATTGCATTAGGCATGAGATGACTGAATTTAGGTATGAACTGCATTAAGTCCGAGCAGTTCAGCCATGCCCCTCAGCAGGAGTGAGTAGAAAACAGAGTTTTAGAGTGAGAGAGTTAGAGAGCGTTACAAGCCAAAGAAGCGGTGATGTGATGAGAGTAATCCTCTGGTGCAGAGGTGAGTGTGCTTTTGTTTATTTGGAGTAAATGAGAATAGTGAATTCAGGTGTGAGCCACCGAGCAGCTCAGCCACACCCCTCAGCCGAAGCAGAGAGTAATCAGTTAGTTAGAGGAACGGCGCCAAAATCAAAGTCCCCAAAACACAGACCATAACAAAAAGGACAGACAAGAACAAGAAATGTAATAAATTGGATAAACAAAACAAAAGGACAAACATGCTACCACAGTAAATAAAATCACACACACAAACATCCTAAACATTACCTCAGGTAATGTACTGGAATAATAATTGAAAAAGACTTTAATAGTGGAGTGCTTTACAACAGTTCAGACGATTCTTCTTCTTCAGGCACTTTAGAGGAAACTGTCGAAGTCTTATTTCTTCAGAAGAGACATCCAACATCATTACTTTTCTCTGGTGCTTAACAGGTGTTTGAGTGACATCATAGAACTTAACTGATAATTAAAACACACTAAAAAAAAGGCTCATTGACAACTTGTGCGCAAATGAGGAAAAAGGGGCGTTACATCACCTTAACTAATCAGCCGGAAGGAGGAC
>CM045734.1:62158563-62246063 GCA_024760905.1 Plotosus lineatus
AAGGCATCCATATGTCTATGTGTTGGACCAAGTGTCCGGTTTGTGCGCAAGCCACGGACTCCTACCCCTGTACCAGACAGAGAGAGTTAGTTCATCGGCACTGTGGTGATACCCCGACTCCAAGGGACCATGGGTTACCAAGTTTACATTACGTGCATGGACACTGAACTTGCTTGGATATAATGTTTGTTATTTAAGATTTTTGTGTGAAATATTGGGTCTGATAATTCTGAGATTTTTGAGTTAAATTGTAACAACAGGATTATTTGTATTATTTTGTGAAGAACGCATCCCTGTACGCTGGTATAAAAACATAATTAATTTTCTTATTATTTTGTGCTTGTGCTATAACCTTGTGCTTTTTTGATGATAACTTTTAAATATCGTTATTAAAATTAAATTCGGAGTTGTCATTTGTATTCGTTTATCAATACTTTGGACCTGAGCCCATCTCTGTCTCTCCGATCCTACCCTTGTGAACGTGACCGATTTTAGGGGCTCAGCCGGGATCGGACCACAATAATCCAGAGCGAGAATTTTGTAATATATCAATATTTGGAAAAATTATTTTTCTATTAAACATTAGTTTAATTGCTTGTTTATTGTGTGTCAAAGATAGCTGAAGAATTTGTGAAGAAAGAAGTAATTACCAGGGGCAACTTGCTGCATCAAAGGATGCCCTTCTTGAAACAGGTATGTTCTGTTCTTCTTATTGAGGCTCCGCCCAGTACTAGTAAGGGAGATCTTGTAAAGCTATTAACTGCGAGATTAGTAGAAACGGGTCAATTGGACCCTGTTGCTCCAGGTGCTGTGGGTGGTGAAACAGGTGCTAATACGCAGGAGAAAGCTCTGAATTTAGACATATTAAAATTGCAATTAGAATTAGAAATGCACAAACTTGGGCAGTGTGAGACCGATCAAGAACATCAAAAAGAAATGAAACGTTTAGAGATTGAGGCTGACTGGGAAAAACGTGAAACTGAGCTTAGGTTAGAGCAAGGAAGACAAGAAGCAAAGCGTTTAGAGCTTGAGGCTAAAGAAAGAGAACATTAACTAGAACGAGAAAAAATGGATGATGATTGTGAGGTAGAAAGGCTAAAATTTGATAATGAGGCTAAAAAAGCAGAATTCAAGAGAGAGAGTCAGCGGCCGCCTTTAACCGAAATACTTTGAGCAAATTTGTACCTCTGTTTCAAGAGGATGATTTGGATAGCGATTTTGAGGCCTTTGAAAAAATTGCTCTCCGTTTAGGTTGGCCTAGGGATCAGTGGACTGTGCTTTTGCAAACTAAACTAACAGGAAAGAGTATAGAGGTCTATTCACCTTTGTCTTTAGAGGATAGCGGTAAGTATGAGCTGGTAAAGCAGAAAATCCAAGATAGCCATCAACAGGTAGCTGAGGTCTATAGGCAAAAATTTAGGCAATACTTTTAGACATCAGCCCAGTCTTATAGCAAGTTTGCTAGAAAGAAAGAGGTCTTGTTCAATAAGTGGCTTAGGTCCAAAACTGTGGAGGATGTTGATAAACTTAAGGAGTTTGATTGAGGAATTCCTAAATAAGTGTTCTCAAGAGGTTAGAGTGTTTGTTACAGAAATGCAGGTTGAAACTCTCAATCAGGCAGCAAAACTTGCTGATGAGTATGCATTAATCCACACTGAGCGCCACCAAAAACCTTTTCATAAAGGTAGTAATCAACAACAAAAACCTGAGCGTAGTAAATCCCCAGAAGAGACGTCGACAAGTAGTGATCAGAGTAAGAAATCAAATGTAACTTGTTTCAACTGTAAAAAGCCAAATCATATCATGTCAGAATGTAGGATTTTGAAGGCAAAAAAATGAGTCAGAGAAAGACTCTGATAAAGGTGGTAAATTTCAAGCCTCTTTTACTAAGTGCAAAGTGCCAGGTGACGATGTGGAAGTTCCCCTATTGCAAAATCAGTTCCAAAGATGTTTCACTGATAAGGGAGTTGTATCGCCACTTAGTAAAGACCCAAATCGAGAGAAATCTGTTATGTCACAGGCAGTGACCTTGATCAGGGATACTTGTGGTGAGCAGACCCTGCTTAAGAAAGGATCTGTCCCTGAGGCTATGCTACAACCTCGAAAGAAAAGTGTGATACTTAAGGGAGTGATGGATCACTATGATGCTGCCCCATTGTGTGAGGTTCATCTGGATTCAAAGTACCATGTAGGTCCAGTGACTGTAGCTGTGGTTCCTACTTGGCCAATAGAGGGAGTCGATCGCCAATGGTATTTGGGTGGGATGTAGTTTTAAGAACAAGGGAGACGTGCAGAGTTGTGGCAATTACAGAGGGATAAAGTTGATGAGCCATACGATGAAGTTATGGGAGAGAATAGTGGAAGCCAGACTAAAGGCAGAGGTTAGCATTTGTGAACAACAGTTTGGTTTCATGCCAAGAAAGAGCACCACAGATGCAGTGTTTGCTTTGAGGATGTTAATAGAGAAGTACAGAGAAGGTCAGAGGGAACCGCATTGTGCCTTTGTGGATTTGGAAAAAGCATATGACAGGGTGCCAAGAGAAGAACTGTGGTATTGCATGAGAAAGTCTGGAGTGGCAGAGAAGTATGTTCAAGTGGTGCAGGACATGTATGAGAGATGTAAGGCAGTGGTGAGGTGTGCTGTCGGTGTGACAGAAGAGTTCAAGGTGGAGGTGGGACTGCATCAAGGATCAGCTCTGAGCCCCTTCTTGTTTGCGATGGTGATGGACAGGCTGACAGACGAGGTGAGACAAGAATCTCCATGGACTATGATGTTTGCAGATTACATTGTGATCTGTAGTGAGAGCAGAGAACAAGTGCAGGAAAATCTAGAGAGGTGGAGGTATGCCCTGGAAAGGAGAGGAATGAAGGTTAACCTCAGAAAATCAGAATACATGTGTGTGAATGAGAAGGACTCAGGAGGAACGGTGATGTTACAGAGAGCAGAGATAACGAAGGTGGGGGATTTTTAGTACTTAGGCTCAACAATCCAGAGGAATGGAGAGTGTGGAAAAGAGGTGAAGAAGCATGTGCAGGCAGGTTAGAATGGTTGGAGAAAAGTGTCCGTTGTGATGTGCGATAGGAGAGTATCAGAAAGAATGAAAGAAAAAGTGTACAAGACTGTGATGAGGCCAGCGATGTTGTATGGCTTAAACAGTGGCACTGAGGAAAAGGCAGGAGGCAGTGCTGGAGGTAGCAGAGATGAAAATGTTGAAGTTCTCTCTGGGAGTAACGAGGATGGATAGGATCAGAAATGAGTACATCAGATGGACAGCCCATGTAAGATGTTTTGGAGACAAAGTCAGAGAGGCTGGATTGAGATGGTTTGGACATGTACAGAGGAGGGACAGTGAGTATATTGACAGTAGGATGCTGAGGTTGGAACTACCAGGCAGAAGCCCTAGAGGAAGACCAAAGAAGAGATTTATGGATGTGGTGAAGGAAGACATGAGGGTCGTTGGAGTAAGAAAAGAAGATGCAGAGGTCAGGGTGAGATGGAGGCGGATGATTTGCTGTGACGACCCCTGAAGGGAACAGCAGAAAGGAAAAGAAGTAGTAGTAGTAGTGCATGTATTACCAGTGGTTCAGTCTAGCCCACAGGTAGATCCAGAGACAGAAAGACTAGAGGAAATGTGTCCAGGAATTTTTCCCCAGTGTGCGGTGACTAGGTGCCAGAGTGAGGCTTTTAGGAAAGCAGGTGTGAGATCTGATGAAGGCAGAAACCTCTGAATGCATCCCTGAAAGTGAGGTACTAACACATACTTTTTGGATGGACTTGTACCCTGCACTAGATGATCCTATGACGCAGGATCCAGATAGTGATAAAATACCTATTAAGGCTAACAGGCAAACTTTAATTGAAAAGCAAAAACAAGACAGCAGCTTAAGTAAGCTCTATACCTGTGCTTTCTCCTAGGAGGAGGCAGAAAAGTTGCCTTTTTGTTTTTATATCCATGAGGGGGGTCCTCATGAAAAGATGGAGGGCACATGATGTCCCAGCAAATAAGAAATGGCAGGTTAGGGAACAGATTGTGGTTCCACATGAGTATCACCAGGATATCATGAGCCTGGCGCATGACATTCCCTTAGCTGGCCATCTTGGAGTGAGGAAAACCAAACATAGAATTTTGCAGCATTTCTATTGGCCCACACTATCCATGGATGTTGCTAAGTATTGTAGGACTTGTGAGACATGTCAATTGGTAGGCAAACCCAACGCTACCATAGACAAAGCTCCTCTTAAACCCATTCCTGCAGTGAAAGAGCCGTTTGCAAGGATAGTTATTGACGTGATACGTCCCTAACTAAGCCAGGCAGTAGATATTTGCTTACTTGCTTATGGATCAGGCTACTTGCTATCCAGAAGCCATCCCCTTAAAGGAGATTTTGGCAACTACAGTGGCTGAGGCTCTGATCGAGTTTTTCACTCAGGTTGGTTTCCTAAAGGAAATACAATCAGACCAGAGATCCAACTTCATGTCCCAGGTATTTCAAATCTTAATATGTAGGTTAGGAATCAAGCAGCTACGTTCTACAGCGTATCACCCACAAACACAAGGGGTACTAGAGTAGTATCATCAGGTCTTGAAAAACATGTTGAAGACTTACTGTCATGAGCATGAAGAGGATTGGGATACAGGGGTCCCACTTGTCCTATTCGCTACTAGAGAGGTCCCAGTAGAGACTCAAGGCCTTTCTAGGATTGACCTAATTTACGCTCATAGGGTCAGCGGTCCTCTTCATGTCCTGAAAGAGAGCTGGTTGCAAGAGGAAGAGCCTGAGGAAAATCTCACGGATTACATCTCAGACTTTAAGGATAAGTTGCATCAGGCAGTTAGTATGGCGCATCAACACCTTAAAGTTAGTCAGGATTCTATGAAAGCTTGCTATGATGAGAATGCTAAGAAGCGTCACTTCTCTCCAGGCCATAAGGTTTTGGCATTGTTACCTATGCCCAGTCATCCATTAAAGGCTAGGTTCTAGGGTCCCAATGTTGTGGTGAGGAAGTTGAACGACTTGGATTACGTCATAGAAACTTCTGACCGTAGGAAAAAGCAACAGG
This sequence comes from Plotosus lineatus, assembly GCA_024760905.1. Lineage (NCBI taxonomy): Eukaryota > Metazoa > Chordata > Actinopteri > Siluriformes > Plotosidae > Plotosus > Plotosus lineatus. The sequence goes on from CM045734.1 coordinate 62,163,626, forward strand.
TGTGCCACATTAATATGTCGAAACCCTTTTATGAAAGAGAGACTGATGCAAAGCCTATTATTGTGATCTGGTCTTTGGAGACAGAACCAGACCCAGAAACTAATTCTGAGATAGGAAACTATTCCCTAGATCTAGATCAGGGGTGCTCAATCCTGCTCCTGGAGATCTACCTCCCAGAAGACATTCACTCCAACTCTAATCACGCCCACCTAACCATCCAATCATCTCATCAAGACCTGACTGGATCTTACATGTCACATGGGCCACATTAGGGTTGGAGATAAAGTCATCTGGAAGGTAGATCTCCAGGAGCAGGATTGAGCACCCCTGATCTAGATTATAAGGTAGAGAACTCTACTACTGAACCAGTTGTTACAGGATTACTTCCGGATCAGATAGACCAGTTGAATAGTTTATTCCAGGAATATTCGGAAGTATTCTCAAACCTACCAGGATGTACTGACCTTGTAGTGCATGACATAGAATTAACTGATGATCGTCCTGTTAAAATGCGTCCTTATAGAATGCACCCTAGGAAGTTAGACCTCCTGAAACAGGAAGTGCAGGAAATGTTGAAGCTAGGTATTATCGAGCCGAGTAAGAGTGACTACAGTTAACCAGTGGTGATGATCCCTAAGCCAGACATAAAGGGTGTGTGGAGACTATAGGAAGCTGAATGCAATCATTAAGACTCGACTATTGAAATTCTGTGCTATATGGAACATCCGAGTATTTACTTGACAAGCTTCAACATGTGCAGAACACTGCAGCGAGGGTCATCACACGTCACCAGAAGTATGATCACATTACTCCTGTACTACACAGCTTACACTGGCTGCCAGTCAGATACAGGATTCAGTGTAAGATAATGCTCCTTGTGTTCAAGTGCATGAAAGGCCTTGCTCCCAACTACCTCGCCAAGCTTCTTCCAGAGTACCAGCCACTCAGATCACTCTGATCAAACTCAAAGAATCTCCTGGAGGTACCAGCCACCCGAAGGCTCACGTTTGATGACCGTTCGTTTGAGAGAACAGGTCCAATACTGTGGAACAGTCTACCGATCCATGTCAGATCCCAAGTGAACATAAACATGTTCAAGTCACAACTTAAAACACATCTGTTCACACTTGCCTACCATGCCTATCAATAAGTTCTCAGACTCATCCATAGCGCTTTTGAGTGGCATGTGCCAGAATTAGCGCGATATAAATATTTTTATGATGATGATTAAGGCTGATTCCTTTCCAATTCCAAGAGTGGATAAGTTGATAGATAGCGTTACCAATGCTGCCTTTTTGACAAAGATTGACGTCAGAAAAGGTTATTACCAGTGTCCAGTCATGGAAAAAGCTAAACCACTGACCTCGTTTATGACCATGTTCGGGTTGTACCAGTTCAAAGTCATGCCGTTTGTTCTCCGGAATGCCCCAGCCACTTCCCAAAGACTTATGGCAACCATAAAAGAAGGAATGACGAACTGTGCATGTTACATAGACAATCTAGGTCTCTATGATCATGACGTGGTGAGCCATATTGAAAATTTTAGAGAAATTTTCTCTAGACTAAAAGCTGCTGGTCAAACCGTCAATTTACCAAAGTGTGAGTTCGGGTGAGCAAAAATAACTTACTTAGGACATGCCGTAGTTCAGTGCCAAGTTTTGCCAAAAGAGGCAAACGTTCAAGCTATATCAGAGGTTGCTAGGCCAACTTCGAAACGCAAGATAAAACGGTTCCTAGGTATGACTGGCTTTTATTGTGAGTTCATGCTAAATTTCTCCATAGTAGTAGCACGGCTAACCAACCTGCTTGAAAAGAACCAAAAATTAGTTTGGTCAGTGGAATGCCAGAACGCATTTGAAAAACTAAAAACGATCTTCACAAGTTCGCCGGTGCTAAAGGCACCAGTTTTTGAGCAGACTTTTTCAATTGCAACTGATGCCTCAGATGTAGGAGCCGGAGCTGTCCTGCTTCAAGCCAATCCGGCTGGTATAGATTTCGCAGTTGCATATTTTTAAAGAAAATTTAGCGCCTGCCAGAGTAACTATTCCATGGTGGAAAAAGAGTGTCTAGCATTCGTTTGGGCAGTGCAGCAATTTCAAATGTATATTGAGTCAAATCCCACCCCTATTTTTACTGATCACAATCCTTTAGTCTTTATAGATGAGACAAAAAGCACAAATCAAAGAGTGTTAAGATGGAGTATGTATCTCCAACAATTTTCTTTAGTTATAAAGCACATTCCTGGGAAAGAGAACGTACTGGCGGATGCCTTGTCGAGGAATTAGAACATATCTGGTTTACTGTGTTTTCTGCAGCAATTCCTCTTGTAAAACATGAAACGTTGAACTGTGTTTTTTTTTAATGAAACTGAATTGAACATTTTTTTTTTTGGGGGGGGTGTGTCTCCACAAGGGTGAGGGGATGTTAAGACTGACCGCCTGAAGGGTGTTGTTATTGTTTAAAGACAAATATATTTTGACCACGCCACTGACATCCGGTGTGTCTGTATGTGACTGTTAAAGATGCGGGGTAATTAGAGTTAATTGAAATAATTAGAATTAATTGAAATAATTAGAGTTAATTGCACACAGACAACCGCCGAAGGTTCTGGCGGGTATGGGGTTTCCTATACAATGAAGGCAAGTTCATAGGCAAATTACACTCCAGTTATCAGCAGTCAGTTGTATGCTGAACGCTTAAGACATATCTTGTTCCAGAGGTAGAAATTTGTGAAAGAGTTCTAATGAAGAGTTAATTGATTTATTTACCTTTATAAAGGTATAAAGAGTCTGCCTTTAGGTTTACTTAAAGAAACCTAGGAATTCATGTATTGGTGTTTAAGATTGCTAAAAAGATTTGGATGTTAGGGAGTGTCCGCTTTGTTGGACAGGACCAGAAGTCCAACTAGCACTGAGTGAAGGCATCCATACGTTTTGGACCAAGCGTCTGGTTTGTGCGCAAGCCACTGACTCCTATTCCTGTACCAGACGGAAAGAGTTAGTTCAACGGCACTGTGGTGATACCCCGACCACAAGGGACCAAGGGTTACCAAGTTTACTGCACTTGCCTGGGTATAATGTTTGTTGTTTAAGATTTTTGTGTGAAATATTGGGTCCGATAATTCCGAGATTTTTGAGTTAAATTGTAACAACAGGATTATTTGTATTATTTTGTGAAGAACGCATCCCTGTACGCTGGTATAAAAACATAATTAATTTTCTTATTATTTTGTGCTAACATTGTACTTTTTTTGATGATAACTTTTAAATATAGTTATTAAAATTAAATTCAGAGTTGTCATTTATAATCGTTTATCAATACTTTGTACCTAAGCCCATCTCGGTCTGCCTGATCCTACCCTTGTGAACGTGACAATATATATACAGACAGACGCTCCCCCACTTACGAACATCCTATCCGAGGTCGAGAGTGAAAGCGAAATGAAATTCAAGAACAAGTAGTAATAGAAAGGAAATAAAATCTATGGAAAGATATATCATAAATATACCTATGAAATATGATTAAACATTATCCTGAGACACATTTAATACTAGGCTCCGGTAGAGGGGCGTGGTTGACCTGCTTTACACCGATACATTTCTGAACTCCTGCCAAAAGTTTCAAAGAAGAAACAAATTGACTCCAGTATTATAATGAACAGGATAAGAGTGAAACTCTCTGTAAATCTGATCAGATCGCTGTGCTGTGCTTGAGAGGAACCAGCAGTTTAAACACGGGACATATTGATATAATGTGGTGATTATGATGAGAGAGAGAGAGAGAGAGGTTAAAAGTTTTCTAACTCCCCCACTCGTATGAACGTTCCGCCTGTGAGCCAGTAATGTGTGCGCGCTGCTCTCAGAGGTCAGCACATCTTGCACCGTTCCAGCGACACGCAGCCTGAAGCTTACGCACGGCTGCTGCGCACCTCCAGATCTTACACCGATAACTTCATTATCCTGGACCGGGACCGGGACCGGTGGGGTAAATGGTGTGCCTTGGCGATGCTGAGCGGTTTTGATGTGCAGGATGATGTTTACTGTGGTGTTAAATGAGGAATGGTGTCATTAACGATGATTTGTGACGGTCATGATTTAACACCAAAAAGACGTAATGACGCTGCGTCCATTGTTTACAAATGTGCCCCTCTTTCTTCCCACTTCAATGTTATATGTGTATATATGTGTGTATATATATATATATATATATATATATATATATATATCTTCTTCTTCTTTTCCTTTCGGCTTTTCCCTTCAGGGGTCGCCACAGCGAATCATCTGCCTCCATCTCACCCTATCCTTTGCATCTTCTTCTCTTACACCAACGACCTTCATGTCCTCCTTTACCACATCCATGATATATACACATATATACACATCCATATATATACACACATATATATATATATATATTTATTTATATATACACACACACACACACACACACTCCCCGACTTAGGTTTTTTCGATTTTATGCCCCCCCAAAAAGAAAAAAGTCAAATTTTGAGTTCAGACGTACCTACCGCTGACGTAATGACGCTGCATTCATTGTTTAAAAACTACAGACTGAGTGCGTGTGTATGTATATATATATATATATATCTCAGTTATATAACGTGTTACCCTTGTGTTAAGACGTGATCTTTGTGTTTACACTGTTTTGCGGACTTTTGTAACCCTAAGCAAATATGGTTGGTCTGAAGTGTAAGCCTACTAGCATGGGTGCAAGTCTCATACACAGAGATGAATTAACTATCTGCTCAGATCGGCACAATCTACTATGCATACTCAGTTAAGCAAAGAGAGTGGTAAAATGAAAACCCGAATCCACAACTTACAGAACAATTACAGATATTTATCCTAAGAGTGTATACTTATTTTTATATTAATATTCATTAGCATTTGTACTTGTTCTTTGTATGCATCTCTTGAATAAAGTTTACTTACTTACACAAAAGAAAGAACTCTCCGCTTTGCTGAGATTCACATCAGTGCAGGCTGTGTTCTAAACGAGTTCAATGGCACCCTTGTACACTTGAAAGACCGGAAGTCTGGAAAACCCACAGCAAGTACACTACTTTTGCAAGTACACTACTTTCGGTATTGAGCGCCTCACATATTGTAAGCGTTGATTGACTGTTATAAGCTTCATGTAAAGTGACTCGGTATAAATAAGTGACTTATTTGAAATTAATGTTGATATTATTTGGTTTAATGCAGCCGTGAGGGGGGGCACAAACCAGTGTCTCTCCCTCACGCCGGTCCCAAGCCCGGATAAATGCAGAGGGTTGCGTCAGGAAGGGCATCCGGCGTAAAACAAATGCCAAATAAACTATGCGAATCACAAGAAAGAATGACATACCGGATCGGTCGAGGCCTGGGTTAACAACGACCGCCATCAGCGCCGTCAACCAACAGGGTGCTGATGGAAATTGGACTGCTGATGGAAATTGGACTACTGTTGGTCGAAGACGTCGAAGAAGGAGAGACGGGAGGCGTGTCCGTTGCCAGAGAGAGAAGAGGAAAGGCATGAGTCTAGGACTGAAAGTAGGGTCTTTGAATGTTGGAACTATGCAAGGAAAAGATAGAGAGCTGGCTGACATGATGCAGAGGAGGAAGGTAGACATACTGTGTGTTCAGGAGACCAGGTAGCAAGGTAGACCAGGTAGCAAGGCTAGAAGCTGAGGAGCAGGGTTTAAGCTGTTTTATCATGGTGTGGATGGGGAGAGAAATGGAGTCGGAGTCATCTTGAAGGAGGGGTTGGTCAGGAATGTTGTAGAAGTGAAAAGAGTGTCAGACAGAGTGATGAGTCTCAAGTTAGAAATTGAAGGTGTGATGGTCAATGTTGTTAGTGCTTATGCCCCACAGATAGGATGTGAGCGAGAAGAGAAGGAGAGATTCTGGAGGGAGTTAGATGAAGTGATGCAGAGTACCCCCAGAGGTGAAAGAGTGGTCATTGGGGCAGACTTCAATGGACATGTTGGTGCAGGAAACAGAGGGGACGAGGAAGTGATGGGCAGGTTTGGTATCCAGGACAGGAACGCACAAGGACAGATGTTGATAGATTTTGCAAAAAGGATGGAAATGGCTGTGGTGAATACTTTCTTCCAGAAGAGAGAGGAGCATAGGGTGACTTATAAAAGTGGAGGTAGGAGCACACATGTAGACTACATCTTGTGCAGGTGATGTAATTTAAAGGAAGTCAGTGACTGCAAAGTAGTAGCGGGTGAGAGTGTTGCCAAACAGCATAGGATGGTGGTGTGCAGGATGATGCTGATGGTGAGGAAGGTGAAGAAGGCAAAGGCAGAGCAGAAGACAAAGTGGTGTGGTGGAAGCTGAAAAAGGAAGAGTGTCGTGTTGTCTTCAAGGAGGAGTTGAAACAGGATTTGGGTAGTCAGGAAGTGCTTCCAGATGACTGGACAACTACAGCTAATGTGATCAGGGAGACAGGTAGGAGAATACTTGGTGTGTCATCTGGAAGGAAAGTAGATAAGGAGACTTGGTGGTGGAATGAGGAAGTGCAGGAGTGTGTACAAAGGAAGAGTTTAGCTAAGAAGAAGTGGGACATTGAGAAAACCGAAGAGAGTAAACAGGAGTACAGGGAGACACAGCGTAAGGCAAAGGTAGCAGTGTCAAAGGCCAAGCAGAGCGCGTTTGATGACTTGTATGCTTGGTTGGAAAGTAAAGAGGGAGAAAATGATTTATACAGGTTGGCACAGCAAAGAAATAGAGCTGGGAAGGACGTGCAGCAAGTTAGATTGATAAAGGACAGAGAGGGAAATGTATTGACTGATGACAGAAGTGTGCTGGGAAGATGGAAAGAGTACTTTGAAGAGCTGATGAATGAGGAAAATGAGAGAGAAAAAAGAGTAGAAGAGGTGACTGTTGAGGACCAGGAAGTAGCAAAGATTAGTAAGGGTGAAGTGAGGAGGGCATTGAAGAGGATGAAGAATGGAAAGGCAGTTGGTCCTGATGACATACCGGTGGAGGTATGGAAGTCTCTAGGAGAGGTAGCAGTAGGCTTTCTGACAAGAACATTCAAAAAGGTCTTAGAGAGGATGCCAGAGGAATGGAGGAGAAGTGTGCTGGTGCCCATTTTTAAGAACAAGGGAGACGTGCAGAGTTGTGGCAACTACAGAGGGATAATGTTGATGAGCCATCCGATGAAGTTATGGGAAAGAATAGTGGAAGCTAGACAGAGGTCAGCATTTGTGAACAACAGTTTGGTTTCATGCCAAGAAAGAGCACCACAGATGCAGTGTTTGCCTTGAGGATGTTAATAGAGAAGTACAGAGAAGATCAGAGGGAGCTGCATTGTGCCTTTGTGGATCAGGAGACAGCATATGACAGGGTGCCGAGAGAAGAACTGTGGTATTGCATGAGGAAGTCTGGAGTGGCAGAGAAGTATGTTAGAGTGGTGCAGGACATGTATGAGAGATGTAAGACAGTGGTGAGGTGTGCTGTCGATGTGACAGAAGAGTTCAAGGTGGGACTGCATCAAGGGTCAGCTCTGAGCCCTTTCTTGTTTGCTATGGTGATGGACAGGCTGACAGACGAGGTTAGACAAGATTCCCCATGGACTATGATGTTTGCAGATGACATTGTGATCTGTAGTGAGAGCAGAGAACAAGTGCAGGAAAATCTAGAGAGGTGGCGGTATGCCCTGGAAAGGAGGGGAATGAAGATTAGCCTCAGTAAAACAGAATACATGTGCATGAATGAGAAGGACCCAAGAACGGTGAGATTACAGGGAGCAGAGATAAGAAAGGTGGAGGATTTTAAGTACTTAGGCTCAACAATCCAGAGCAATGGAGAGTGTGGAAAAGAGGTGAAGAATTGTGTGCAGGCAGGTTGGAATGGTTGGAGAAAAGTGTCCGGTGTGATGTGTGATAGGAGGGTATCGGCAAGAATGAAAGGAAAAGTGTACAGGACGGTGTTGAGGCCAACGATGTTGTATGGGTTAGAAACAGTGGCCCTGGGGAAAAGACAGGAGGCAGAGCTGGAGGTAGCAGAGATGAAAATGTTGAGGTTCTCTTTAGGAGTAACGAGGATGGATAGGATTAGGAATGAGCACATCAGAGGGACAACACATGTAAGACGTTTTGGAGACAAAGTCAGAGAGGCTAGATTGAGATGGTTTGGACATGTACAGAGGAGGGATAGTGAGTATATTGGTAATATGATGCTGAGGCTGGAACTACCAGGCAGAAGGCCTAGAGGAAGACCAAAGAGACGATTCATGGATGTGGTGAAGGAGGACATGAAGGTCATTGGTGTAAGAGAAGAAGATGCAAAGGATAGGGTGAGATGGCGACAGATGATTCGCTGTGGCGACCCCTGAAGGGAAAAGCCGAAAGGAAAAGAAGAAGTTGATATTATTTGGTTTCATGCCAAGAAAGAGCACCACAGATGCAATGTTTGCTTTGAGGATGTTAATAGAGAAGTACAGTGAAGGTCAGCGGGAACTGCATTGTGCCTTTGTGGATCTGGAAAAGGATATGACAGGGTGCCAAGAGAAGAACTGTGGTATTGCATGAGGAAGTCTGGAGTGGCAGAGAAGTATGTTCGAGTGGTGCAGGACATGTATAAGAGATGTCAGACAGTCTTGAGGTGTGCTGTCGGTGTGACGGAAGAGTTCAAGGTGGAGGTGGGACTGCATCAAGGGTCAGCTCTCAGCCCCTTCTTGTTTGCTATGGTGATGGACAGGCTGACAGACGAGGTTAGTCAAGATTCCCCATGGACTATGATGTTTGCAGATGACATTGTGATCTGTAGTGAGAGCAGAGAACAAGTGCAGGAAAATCTAGAGAGGTGGAGGTATGCCCTGGAAAGGAGGGGAATGAAGGTTAGCCTCAGAAAATCAGAATACATGTGTGTGACAGGGTGAGATGGAGGCGGATGATTTGCTGTGGCGACCCCTGAAGGGAGCAGCCGAAAGAAGAAGAAGAAGATTATTTGATATATTTGATATTATTTTACAAAGATATGTTCATAATAATTTATTTAGGGGTGTTTTCTGAGATACGGTAATGGTATTTATGGATGTATAGTACAATATGAGCGTCATGCGTCACTGTAACAATTTACGTTCACTTTCAACTTGCGTTCGGCCGTCCGGAACCAATTAAAAACAAAGTCGGGGAGCATCTGTATATATATGTGTACGTATCTATGTATCTGTGTGTGTGTGTGTGTGTGTGTGTGTATATACATACATATATATGTATATATATATATATATATATATATATATATATATATATATATATATATATATATATATATATACACACACATACTCACACACAGTCGGCCCCCAATTTTTGAAGACCCCTTTGTACGTAATCCCCGGATTACAAAAAACATTTTCTTGAGTTTCCGTCCCGAAATCCGAAACAGCCCCCTCTTACGAAAAGAAATTCAAATGCGCCGATCAAAGTTTCAACATCCTGTCCGCTGGCATCCCAGATAGAGACAGAAGGAAGCTTCACTCTTTAGTTTTTAGTTCAGTTTTTTTAAATTGTTTAATTCAGTAAATATTTAATAAATGTGGGTGCTTTTGACCTTATCTGGCATCCCGATCACTCAAGGAATCAAATTAAAGTTGAGTTTGTCAAGCAGGGAATGCGCTTTGAATTCACGTCGTGCACACGAGAGAGAAGGAGATGCAGAGAGAGAGAGAGAGAGAGAGAGAGAGAGAGAGAGAGAGAGAGATGTGTGTGTTAATAAAAAATGTTTAATCATGGTTTATTTAATAAATATTTTGTTAAAATGTTTAAATTGTTTAATAAATCATTTTCTTTTCCTTTTAACACAGATTTCATACACAATTTATATACTTTTATCATTTTTAAAGGGTTTATGGGGTTTATCCAGTCCAAGGACTGGAGCCTTGGAACGAATTAGGCGTTTAACATGTAAGATGCGACCCCTACTTACAAAATCCCCGATATACGAAAATGGCTCTGGAACGTATTAATTTTGTAAATTGGGGGCCCAAGTGTGTGTGTATATGTGTATATATATATATATATATATATATACACACACAGTGATACCTCAGCTCACGAACATAATTGGTTCCCAGAAAGTGTGTGTAAGGAGAAAAGTTCATCTTCCGTACATTTATTTCCCATTAGAAACCATTAAAATTAAGGTCCCCATAAAACATAATTTTCTACTAAAGAAGCCTTAAAACTACACAAAAATATACCTTAATTTATGTATAATAAATGTGCTATTGTATTGTAATTAAAGAAATAAACTGTACTGTATAATAAAGTCGTTTTATTTACCTTTGTGATGGTAGTTGATGGCTGGATGGAATGGAGTGGGAGGAGTGGGAGGAGGAGGGAGGGAGGGACTTAGTGGTTGGAAGGAGTGTTTGGAAACGCCTACTGTTTGGAAACACCCTTAGCCACACACGCACCCTTAATAGCTTCCTTGTTCTTAAGGATGGTAGCAATGGTAGACTTAGCGTACTGGTACTGGGACGCTGTTCGTGTTTTTCAATGATCTCCGCCTGTGGTTTTTAGTCTTTTTAGCGCTGCTTATCTTTATACACCAATTAAGTGGAATAAGGTTTTAGCGCTCCACCCGCGTGTGATAGCCATGCCCCTCTTCAATGCGCAGGGAGAGAGAGTGAGAGAGAGAGACCAAAACCAGAGTCTCTCACAACACAAACCATAACATAGTGTACTGCATTTAATAATTTTTTCACTTAATTTACGGATCTATGGTATGAGTTACGGTACCGTTAACGTCTGTTCAAAAGACAATGGAACGGATTAAGACCATTTACATTATTTGTAATGGGAAAAGCGTATTCGGAATTCGACCAGCCATCTGGAACGAATTATGGTCGAGTACCGAGGCTCCATTGTATATATAATTTTTATGGTATGATGTTAACAGTACGATATGATTGACGGTATGACATGAATGAATAATGGTATATGATTCAAGTGTATCAGATGAATGACAGTATTATACGAGCTGAATGATAGTATAATATGAATGACAGTACGATACTGAATCATTGAGGACATGAAACACCATCTGATATGATTAACGATACAAGATGACTGACACTGTGATATGATTGACAGGATGATATGAATGAATGACGGTATAATATGATTCATGGTATAATAGAAAGAATTGACAGTATGATACGAATGAGTGATGGTATGATCTGGGATGATTGATACTGTGATAGTATTGATGGCATGATACGAATGAATGACGGTATGACATGATTGAGGGTATGGTATGATTGACGGTATAATAATATTGATGGTACGATACGAGATTACTGACAGCATGATATGATTCATTCATCATCTTCTGCTTAATCTGGGGTCGGGGGCAGCAGCCTAAACCATGAGGTCCAGAACAGTCAGTTTCTTCAGCTCTTCTGTGGGGACATCAAGGCGTTCTAAGACCAGCCGAGAGACATAGCCCCTCCAGTGTGTTCTACGTGTCTTCTGGTCGGACGTAGCCGAAACACCACAATAGGAAGGCGTTCGGGAGACATTCTAACTAGATGCCCAAGCCACTTCAACTGGCTCCTCTCAATGCGGAGGAGCACTAATTCTATTCTGGGCTTCTCCCGGATGGCTGTTTCCCACCTTCTTTCTAAGGGGGAGCCCCACCACCTGGCGAAGGAAGCTCATTTCAGCCGTTTGTATCTATGATCTTGTTCCCAAAGCTCATGGCTGTAGGTGAGGGTTGTATGAGGGATGTAGATTGACTGGTAAACTGAGAGCTTTACCTTGCGGCTCAGTTCCCTCTTCACCACGACAGACCAGTACAGACTCCTATTTACAGCAGAGGCTACAGAGGTCCGTCCACCTGTCGATCTCCTGCTCCATCCTTCCCTCAGTCGTGAACAGGACCCCAAGATACTTGAATGCCTCCACTTGGGGCAGGACCACATTCCTGACCCAGAGGGTCCATTCCACGTTTTTTGCCTGAGAACCATGGCCTCGGAGTTGGAGGTGCCGATTTTCTTCCTGGCCACTTTGCACTCGACTGCGAATCGCTCCAGTGAGAGCTGGAGGTCCTGGCTTGATGTAGCCAAAAGGGTAACATCGTCCACAAAAAGCAGAGCTGTGCTCTGATGCCCACCAAACCAGAAACCCTCAAAATGTGATATGATTGACGGTATAATACGAGATGAATGTCAGTATGATATTGACGGTACGATACAAGATGATTGACAGTATAACATGAATGAATAATGGTATATATGATATGACTGACGGTATGATACAAATGAATGACAGTATGGTATGATGTGATTGACGGTATATGATTGCAGGTACGATACGAGATGAACAACATTGATATATTTGATGGTATGATATGATTGATGTCACGATATGATATGATTGACAGTATAATACGAGATGAATGGCAATGTGGTATGTTTTATGGCATGATATGATTGACGGTACAATACGAGATTATTGACGGTATGCTTGATGATATGATATGATTGATGGTACAATAAGAAATTCTTGACAGTATGATATGATTGGTGGTATGATATGATTGACAGCACGATATGAAGTATTCATCTATCTGTATATTATATTATCCATCTTTAGATTATGATTGTATGTAAATTTAGTGTAAATCAGCTTCATGTCGAGTGTTAAAAGCTTTGAGGTTAGAGAGGCCACTCCTTCAACTTCAACAGACTTCCAGATACAAAATGCCACACTCCCACGTCCTTTCCCATTCTGACAGATACAAAGACCCTTTTATCTTTATTCGGACTCATTGTTACAAAGAACACTCCCCTTTTTTTCTTTACCTGCACTGACAGATATAAAGACCTCGACCTCTTTACCAGTGCTGACAGCTTCAAAAGACCACGCCCATTTCACATCATTCAGGATTTTCCCTCAAACTTCTTAAATTCATTTCATTCTTTGCCTTCTCTCTGTCCCTGCAATACTATACAATACAATACAACTTTATTTACATTTCACTCTACAAGTTTTACAGAATATAATTACAATATTTAGAGGAAAAGCTTCAGATTCATAGTTAAGTTATCAGGAAATGCTGAGAGTCTAAATTGACCGTAAGGGATTTCTTGAGTTAGACACTACTGTCTGTCTGTGCGTCTCTCTCTCTGTCTCTCTTTGTCTGTATTTTCTTTCTCTCGCTCTCTCCCTCTCTCTTTCTCTGTGTGTATGTCTGTCTTCCTGTTTTTCTCTCTCGCTCTCGCCTTCCTGTTATCTGTTTTATTGTAATATCATCAGATGACCAGCAGGTGCCACCCTGTTCCCTTCCACTCTTTTAACCCGCACTGAGATGCCCTGAGAGTTCCTCTGCTACTCTTAGAATCTCGGACGTGTCTCTGCTGTAAGGAGTTTATTTCGAAGGGGGTGGAGCTTCAACTTTACTGAAACTATTGGAACATTGTTTCTTCTACTGATTAACAGTAGTAATGTCACTGTTATATCCGCTCTCAGTTCTACATCAGTGTTGTTCAAGGGTTTGAGGGGAGCTGATGGTTCAAGCTACACCTCTTGATAATATATTAACTTATGTTCCGCCCCCTTTGTCAAAACAGCAGAGGTGTACGTCGCTCTTTTCATACACTGGTACTGAAGTGTGATCCCTGGTTCTGTCCATGGTGCTGAAACGCATGTGTGTGGATCTGACGTAGATTATTACTGCTTGACAAATGGAGCTTTTCTCTCTCTCTCTCTCTCTCTCTCTCTCTCTCACTGTTTTTGTCTCTTTCTTCATTTCTCATTCTCTATCTTTCTGTCTTTCTCTTTCTCTCACATTCTCGCTTTCAATTTCTCTCTCTCTCTCTCCCTCTCGCTCGCTAGCACACACACACACACACGAAAAATTAGAAGACACCCTATGAGCTCTATCATATCAGGAGTAACACAATTGACTTCCCAACATACATACATACACACACAGGCTGTAGTTTAAATGTCGGTAATTAAATTAGTTTTATCGGTGAGTTGAGCCAACTGTTATCCATGTTCTCCATATGCCTCCCTCTCACAAGCAGGAAAAGCACTTTTTAAAAACATTAAATTAATAAAAATAAAGGTCTCTAAGACAAGAAATAAAAATCTATTTTAATTTTAATTAAATATTTATTATTGTTATTATTATTATTAATTTATTTATTTTCTGAACCGCTTAATGCTAATCAGAGTCAAGGGGATGCTGGCACAAATCTCAGCTGATCTGGGCGAAGGCAAGGTACACTCTGGACAGCTTGCCAGGCCATCGCAGTCCCAACACTCACACTATTATTATTATTATTATTATTATTATTATTATTATTATTATTACTACTACTACTCCTACTACTACTAATAATAATAAATGGTTGTGTTAGTGTTGGCTGTCCCCAGTGCACTAACTGAGTTATCAAAAGCTGGTCATGTATTTCACTGTTTGTGGCGAGAGGTTCAAGTAAAACCACCAGATTTGGGCAAAATTCAGAATTTCAGAATGCAATTCAATTCAGGAAGTAAATTTGAATTGAATTTGAGTTGGCTCCACCCCCAGAGGATATGGAATTGAATGTGAATTGGAATTACAGTAAGTGGAATTTCAAACTCCTTGCAATTCAGAGAAATTCATTCGAACCACATATCAGTGAGAATGTGATACTTAGCATGTATAATATGTATAATTGTATCTGAAACACAATAAATACAATACAGAGACTATTAAGCAGCATACATTCTTATATTGAAAAGCAATGGTTCCATTTCAAAGTAATCAAATAACACAAAGATGTGATAAATGCAATTATTATTTTATTTACTTTACGGGGTAACACTGTTGCATTTAATGATCATCATCAGCTCTTCAAACGTTTTATCATTGAGGCAGCATGGCTCTGGTCTGAATATCTTTCCACCAACACTAAATATCCTCTCAACAGGTGCAGAGGAAGCAGGTATGGCCAGATATTTGCATGCAAGTACGGCAAGGTTTGGTAAGCGATTTTGTTTTTTTTTCCAGAACAACAAAGGGTTGGTGCCCTCTGCCAAACATCGGGCACTCAAGTAAACTGGAAGCTCATTTGAGGATGCATCAATTGGCACAGACGTTGTTTGGGTATCCATGTAGGAAAAGAGTCTGGGTCGTTTGTGTGGTTGGATATTAATGGCAGAAGTGGCTTCTGGATGTATAGAATCAACTTTTGCAGCGAGGAGGTTTCTGATTGTGTTCTGTTCTTCAACGTTACACCAGTCTTGCTTAAATCTTGGATCAAGAGTTGCAGCCATCTGGAAGCACTCCATATCTTCAAATTTTAGAAGTCGCCTCTCGAGTACAGTTCTTAAGATGGACAGAAACTTCTTGTTCCCAGTCATTTTGGCATCTTTAATGGTATGTCTCAGTCCTCTCACACAAGGAATGACATAACTTGATGTTACAGCTTTCTCTGCCTGACAGCAGTCTGTAGCCTCTTCAAAGGGTTCTAAAACCTCACAAAGAACCTGAATGATTTTGAGTTCAACTGTAATGCCATATATAGGGCCATCTATTGATCATACTAATTTAAACTTCTTTCCACATTCTCCTGAGTACATTCTGCTCACATAACTTATATAACTGTGTATAGGCTGCACACAATGGTTGCCATAATATCCATGCATACATACATACATACATACATACATACATTAAAAAATTACAAATCTGTTACTTTACCTGGAGGTGTCGTTTCATTTTCATTTGTTGTAGGAATTGGCTCACCAAAATGAATGAGCACAGATGTCCTTTTAGTTGTGTCATCATCTTGCATATTTCTGGAATAAGAAAACTCAAAAATACAAGCCAGCTACTGTAACAGTCTACTCTAAACAAAACATTTCAATGTTTACCATTTTAAGGATCAGTTTGATGAATATGCATATATTTGTAGTGAATGCAGCCGTGAGGGAGGGGCACAAGCCAGTGTCTCTCCCTCACGCCGGTCCCAAGCCCGAATAAATGCAGAGGGTTGTATCAGGAAGGGCATCCGGTGTAAAACAAATGCCAAATAAAATATGCGAGTCACAACAAAAAAATTTCATACCAGATCGGTCAAGGCCCGGGTTAACAACGACCGCCATCAGTGCTGTTAACCAACAGGATGCTGGTGGAAATTGGACTACTGTTGGTCGAAGCAGAAGAGGTGGGAGGCGTGTCTGTGGGCGGAGCGAGAAGAGGAAAGGCATGAGTCTAGGACTGAGAGTAGGGACTTTGAATGTTGGAACTATGACAGGAAATGGTAGAGAGCTGGCTGACATGATGCAGAGGAGGAAGGTGGACATACTGTGTGTTCAGGAGACCAGGTGGAAAGGTAGCAAGGCTAGAAGTTTAGGAGCAGGGTTTAAGCTGTTTTATCATGGTGTGGATGGGAAGAGAAATGGAGTAGGAGTCATCTTGAAGGAGGGGTTTGTCAGGAATGTCCTAGAAGTGAAGAGCGTGGCGTGATGTTCAATATTGTTAGTGCTTATGCCCCACAGGCAGGATGTGAGCTAGAAGAGAAGGAGAAATTCTGGAGTGAGTTACAGTAGTATGAAAAAGTATCTGAACCTTTTGGAATTTCTCACATTTCTGCATAAAATCACAATCAAATGTGATCTGATCTTTGTCAAAATCACACAGATAAAAAAGTGTCTGCTTTACCTAAAATCACCCAAACATTTATAGGTTTTCATATTTTAATGAGGATAGCATGCAAACAATGACAGAAGGGGGAGGAATAAGTAACTGAACCCTCTGCCTAAGGAGACTTAAAGAGCAATTGAAACCAATTTTTACCAAACAATTGAAGTCAGGTGTGTGCCCAATCACTGATGAGTGGCTTAAAGCTGCCCTGTCCACTATAAAACACACACCTGGTAAGAATTGCCTTGATGAGAAGCATTGTCTGATGTGCACCATGCCTCGCTCAAAAGAGCTGTCTGAAGACCTGCGATCAAGAATTGTTGATTTGTATAAAACTGGGAAAGGATACAAAACCATCTCTAAAAGTCTGGATGTTCATCAATCGACAGTCAGAGAAGTTGTCTACAAATGGAGAGAGTTTGGCACTGTTGCTTCTCTCCCAAGGAGTGGCCGTCCACCAATGATGACGCCAAGAGTTCAGTGCAGAATACTCGGAGACGTATAAAAAACCCTAGAGTGTCTGCTAAAGACTTACAGAAATCACTGGCACAGTCCAATATCTCTGTGCACACATCAACTATATGTAAAACAATGGCCAAGAATGGTGTTCATGGGAGGACTCCGAGGAGGAAGCCACTGCTGTCTAAAAAAAACCCCATTGTTGCTCATTTAATGTTCGCAAAAAGGCACTTGGACACTCCACAGAAGTTTTGGCAAGATATTTTTTGGACTGATGAAACCAAAGTTGAATCGTTTGGGAGGAACACACAACGTCATGTGTGGAGGAAAAATGGAACAGCTCACCAACATCAACACCTCATCCCCACCGTGAAGCATGGTGGAGGGTGCATCATGGTTTGGGGCTGTTTTGCTGCCTCGGGGCCTGCAAAGTAGTAGCGGGTGAGTGTTGCCAAACAGCATAGGATGGTGGTGTGCCGGATGACGCTAATGGTGAGGAAGGTGAAGAAGGCAAAGGCAGAGCAGAAGACAAAGTAGTGGTAGCTGAAAAAGGAAGAGTGTCGTGTTGTCTTCAAAGAGGAGTTGAAAATGGCTTTGGGTGGTCAGGAAGTCACACACGCGCACACACACACACGCACACAATCACTTACTCATTCATTCACTCACACACTCACTCACTGACATGACCACTCACTCACACACACACACTCCCAGACACTTATTCACTCACACACACACACACACACACACACACACACACTCACTCACTCATTTACTCACTGACACGACCAGTCACTCACTCACTCTCACACATGTACTCACTGACACGACCACTCACACACATTTCCTCAGACTCACTCTCTCACTCACTCACAGTGGTCAGTACATGACCACTCACTCACTCACTCACTGACACGACCACTCACTCTCACACACTCACTCACTGACAAGACCACTCATTCACTCACTCTCACACACACTCATTCACACACTCACTCACTCAATCAGACATACCACTCACTTACACTTACTCACTCGTAATCCCTCACTCACACATTCACTCACGCTCTCTCACTCACTCACACTTACTCATCCACGCACTCACTCACTGACACGACCACTCACTCACAATCACTCATTCACTCACAAACCCTCACTCACTCACACACTCACTCATCCCCTCACAATCACGCATTCATTCACTCAGACTTGCTCACTCACTCACACTGTCATTCACTCACTTACACGAGCTCATTCACTCACTCTCATACACACATACTTGGTCGCACACTCACTCGCTCACTGACACACACACTCACACACACTCACACACACTCATTCACAATCATACACTCGCATTCACTCACTCATGCACACACACACTCACTTATTCACTCACTTTCTCACACACTTTCATGGTCACGACCACTCACTCACTCACAAACACTCTTTCATTCACTCACCGTCACAAACACTCTTTCATTCACTCAGTCTCAAACAAACACACACTCACTCACACACGCACGCAATCACTCACTCATTCATTCACTCTCACACACACTCACTCACTGACATGATCACACCCACTCATTCAATCATTCTCACACACATATTCACACACACTTACTCACAGACAAACACACACACTCACGTACACTTACTCACACAGACACACACTCAAATATACACACACTCATTCCCACCCTCACACACACTCCCACACACAAATTCACTCACTCAGACACACACACACACACACACACACACACACACACACACACACACACACACACACACTCTCGCTTACCCACTCACACACTCCTTCACTCAGTGTCACACACACACACACGCACGCACACACACTCACTCACACACTCACTCACAGACACACACTCTCTCTCACGCATTCATTAACTCACATACACTTACTCACTCACTCTCTCACTCACTCACTGACTCGATCACTCACTCACCCACTCACTCATTCTCTCACATGCACTCACTCACTGAGACGACCACTCACCCACTCACTAAGTCACACACTCACTCATTCAGTCATTCACACACTCACTCATTCACTCTCTCTCACACACACACGAATTCACTTCACTCACACTCACATTACCTCTCACTCACAAACCCTCACTCTCACACACAATCACTCTCACTCACACTGACCCACACACTTACTCACTCTCACACTTTCACTCACACACACAATCACTCACTCATTCCTTCACAATCATGCACTCATTCATTCACTCACTCACACACACACACACACACACGCTTACTCACTCACTGACATGACCACTCACTCTCTCACACACACACACACACACTCTCACACTCACTCATTCACTCACTCACACACACACTTATCTGATCTTATATGTCACATGGGTCACCTTAGGGTTGGAGATAAAGTCATTTGGAAGGTAGATCTCCAGGAGCAGGATTGAGCACCCCTGATGTACACACACAAACTGACATACACACTCAGTCACTTGCTCACACATACTCACATACACTCTTACAATCATTCACTCACACACTCAATCACTCATTCACTCACTCACTCACTGACATGACCGCTCATTCACTCACTCTCACACTTACACTTACTCATTCACTCACTCACTGACAAGACCACGCACACTCACTCATTCACACACTCACTCACTCTATCTCACACACACTCACACTCACTCATTCACAAGCACTGACTTATTCACTCACTCACTCAATCACTCACTCATTCACTTTCTTTCACTCACTCTCTCCCACACACAGACACTCACAAATACTCACTCATTCACTCACACACACACTCGCTCATTCACTCACGGACACAACCACTTACTCAGTCACTCACTGATTCACTTTCTTTCACTCACTTATTCACTCTCTCTCTCTCACAGACATACTCACTCACTATGTCATCATTCACACACTCACTCATTCACTCACTCAGGCACACACAGTCACACACACAGACACACTCACTCACATATTCACGGACACACACACATTCACTCACTCACAAACACTCAGTTACACACTCACTCACTCATTCACTCTCTCACAACCCCTCACACTGACACAACCACGTACTCACACACACTCGCTCACACACATCCACTCACTGTCAACATTCACTCACTCATTCACAGACACACACACACACACTCACTCACACTCACTCACTCACTCACTCACAATCATGCACTCATTCACTCTCTCACAACCCCTCACACTGGCATGACCACTCACTCACACTTACTCATGCACTCACATGTACTAGCTCATGCGCACTTGCTCACACTTAGTCACTCGCACACACACACACACACACACACACACACACACACACACACACACACACACACACACACACACACTCACTCACTCACTCATTCAGTCACTCACTTGCTCACACTCGCTCACAGTGACTCACACTCACTCATTCACTCACTCATACTCACACACATACTCTGACAATCACTCACTCACACACACACACACACACATTGTCTCTCTCGCCCTCACTCACACACACACACACACACACACACACACATTGCCTCTTTTTCTCTCTCTTACACACAGACACTCACATACACTCTTTCTCACACACACACACACACACACACACACACACTCTCTCTCACTCACTCATTCACACATGCGCACACACACTCAGTCGCTCTCTCACACACACACACACTCACATTCACACTCAGTCACACCTTGTCAGGTGATGTGATCATTAACAATGTGAGGTTCCCTACCTGTGAAAGAAACATATATAGCTGCTTACTTAAAGTGTATTTTAAGTAGTAGCTTAATGATAAGAGAAGCGGCTTTGGGACTTGAAGGTTGCTGGTTCGAGTCCCGACCAATAGGAAAAAACGTGTGGTGCTGGGAAGTGAGATGCACCCTCAGTTCCTCCACTTTCATGGCTGAAATGCCCCTGATCAATGCATCTAACCCCCAGCTGCTCTGTTTGTGTGTGTGTGTGCACGCGCTCACTTTGAATGGTTTAAATGCAGAGGTAATAATTTCCCTTGTGGGATTAATGCAATACAGTAAAAAATAGAGTATTGTTCGTTTCCATCTTTTCCTCTGACGCATGATGTTGAGAGCTAGCTGTAATGGTAGAAAATAGCAGCTGCAGTGATCTAGCTGGAGAAAGTTTTGGGTCGAAGCAGGTCACCATGTTCTCTGAGGTTCTTAAATCTGAACATCATGGCGCTAGCTTGTGTCTGAGCTTAGTGTACTTACTTAGTGTACTGTTAAATCCAGTTTTAAGCTCCTTCTATAGAATTCTTCTTCTTCTTTTCCTTTCGGCTTTTCCCTTCAGGGGTCGCCACAGCAAATGATCTGCCTCCATCTCACCCTATCCTCTGCATCGTCTACTCTTACTCCAACGACCTTCATGTTCGTCTTCACCACATCCATAAATCTTCTCTTTGGTCTTCCTCTGGGCCTTCTGCCTGGTAGTTCCAACCTCAGCATCCTACTACCAATATACTCACTATCCCTCCTCTGTACATGCCAAACCATCTCAATCCAGCCTCTCTGACTTTGTCTCCAAAACATCTAACATGTGCTGTCCCCTCTGATGTACTCATTCCGGATCCTATCCATCCTTGTTACTCCCAAAGAGAACCTTAACATTTTCATCTCTGCTACCTCCAACTCTGTCTTTTGTCTTGCAATACCAAAATTCCTCTCTTGGCACCCTGTCATATGCTTTCTCCAGATCCACAAAGGCACAATGCAGCTCCTTCTGACCTTCTCTGTACTTCTCTATTAACACCCTCAAAGCAAACACTGCATCTGTGGTGCTCTTTCTTGGCATGAAACCAAACTGTTGTTCACAAATGCTGACCTCTGCCCTTAGTCTAGCTTCCACTATTCTTTCCCATAACTTCATTGTATGGCTCATCAACTTTATCCCTCTGTAGTTGCCACAACTCTGTACATCTCCCTTGTTCTTAAAAATTGGCACAAGCACACTTCTCCTCCATTCCGCCGGCATCTGCTCACTTTCTAAGACCTTGTTGAATATTCTTGTCAGAAAATCTACTGCTACCTCCCCGAAACACTTCCATACCTCAACCGGTATGTCATCAGGACCAACTGCCTTTCCACTCTTCTTCCTCTTCAATGCCCTCCTCACTTCACCCTTACTAATGTTTGCTACTTCCTGATCCTCAATGGTCACCCCTTCTACTCTTTTTTTCTCTCTCTTATTTTCCTCATTCATCAGCTCTTCAAAGTACTCTTTCCATATTCCCAGCACACTTCTGTCATCAGTCAATACATTTTCCTCTCTGTCCTTAATCACTCTAACTTGCTGCACGTCTTTCCCATCTCTATTTCTCTGCTGTACTAACCTGTATAAATCATTTTCTCCCTCCTTACTGTCCAACCTATCATACAAGTCATCATATGCCCTCTGTTTGGCCTTTGACACTGCTACCTTCTCCTTACACTGTGTCTCCCTGTACTCCTGTTTACTCTCTTCGGTCCTCTGTGTCCCACTTCTTCTTAGCTAACCTCTTCTTTTGTACACACTCCTGCACTTCCTCATCCCACCACCAAGTTTTCTTATCTACTTTCCTTCCAGAGGACACACCAAGTACTCTCCCACCGGTCTCCCTGATTACATTGGCTGTGGTTGTCCAGTCATCTGGAAGCACTTCCTGACTACCCAAAGCCTGTTTCAACTCCTTGAAGACAACATGACACTCTTCCTTTTTCAGCTTCCACCACTTTGTCTTCTGCTCTGCCTTTGCCTTTTTCACCTTCTTCACCATCAGTGTCATCCTGCACACCACCATCCTATGCTGTTTGGCAACTCTCTCATCCACTACTACTTTGCAGTCACTGACCCTTCAAATTACATCGCCTACACAAGATGTAGTATACCTGTGTACTCTTCCCTCCGCTTTCATAGGTCACCCTATGCTCCTGTCTCTTCTTGAAGAAAGTATTCACCATAGCCATTTCCATCCTTTTTGCAAAATTGATCAACATCTGTCCTTCTGTGTTCTTGTCCTGGATACCAAACCTGCTCATCACTTCCTCGTCCCTTCTGTTGCCTGCACCAACATCCCCTCTTTTTCCTGCACATGTCCATTGAAGTCTGCACCAATGACCACTCTTTCACCTCTGGGGGTACTCTGCATCACTTCATCTAAGTCACTCCAGAATCTCTCCTTCTCTTCTAGCTCACGTCCTGCCTGTGGGGCATAAGCACTAACAACATTGACCATCACGTCTTCAATTTCTAACTTGAGACTCATCACTCTGGCTGACACTCTTTTCACTTCAAGAACATTCCTGACAAACCCCTCCTTCACGATGACTCCTACTCCATTTCTCTTCCCATCCACACCATGATAAAACAGCTTAAACCCTGCTCCTAAGCTTCTAGCCTTGCTACCTTTCCACCTGGTCTCCTGAACACACAATATGTCTACCTTCCTCCTCTGCATCATGTCAGCCAGCTCTCTATCTTTTCCTTGCATAGTTCCAACATTCAAAGTCCCTACTCTCAGTCCTAGACTCACATTTCCTCTTCTCTCTCTGCCTACGGACACGCCTCCCGCCTCTTCGTCTTTGACCAACAGTCGTCCAATTTCCATCAGCACCCTGTTGGTTGACAGCACTGATGGTGGTCACTGTTAACCTGGGCCTCGACTGATCCGGTATGAATTTTGTTTTGATCATTTGCATGATAAATGTGGCAGAAATTTTTCGCTGGATGCCATTCCTGTCGCAACCTTCTGCAATTCTGTTTTTTCCAAAACACTTCACTGTTGTTGAACTCGATACAGATACAGTCCGTTCACTTTGCACAACATGTTCTTGATTATAGAAACTTTATAAAAATAGATTATATTAGATCAGTATACAATAAATCAGTATTTGTGACATGTTGTACTGGGTGTATATCTCATGTAGGATTGTAATTATCATGTAATACAGCTGAATTCTGCAATGAATCTTCTTAAATTTATTTTTTCTTGAAAATAATAATTCTTTCATAAACAAAATATGTTTATGCTTGAAAGCCCCATTCAGTTCCTCATGATGTTTAATTCCATTTCGTCAGCAGCGCCAACCCCAATTATTCAAGTCCAAAGTGTTCCAATAAAGGTGAACACACCCCCTTTATTAATTGCTAGTGGAAGCTCTATCACACATTTTGTTGAACTAGCCAATCCAACTGAGGTCAGTATGAGGGTGGAGCCTATCTAACCTGCCTCTGAGCAAAGGCAGAGCGAGGCAATCTGGAACAGCCACTTAGTCTGGTGTGCATGTTCAAACTCCCCATAGAACTGCCCTCGCCAAGCCTGGGACTTGAACCCAGGACCTTCTTTCTGTGACGTGCTAACCACTACACCACTGTACCACCGTCACTTGGTTGTCTTTTCATTACATAGGACGTCCCATAATGACAACCGACAATGACGACGACGACGACGATGATGATGATGACTTTTCACATTTATGACTGATGGGGAGAGCAAAGAACAATGAACTTCTAACCTTTGGATCACTTACCCAGAGTCTTGACCACTGAGACACCTCTGTCCACTCAGGTCCTGTGAGAGGGTCATGTGTTACCATGTCCAAAATTATAAGATCACTTGAAGTACGCAAACTTCTGCAAAGCACAAAAATTCCTCATTTGTACCAAAATGTCAAAAACCCTCCTATCTCACAATGTTAAAAAATCCTACAAAAATTCCTGAGTACAGAATTCGATCTGGACCGTCTTCAACATTGAATCGAGCCTTCTTTGTCCTTTCTTGTGCCTGTGGTAGAGGTTTCACTGAAATCTGCACAGGATGTTTTCCATTATCTGGTGAACACACACTTAACAAGTCATGGATAAAACATAACCGCTGTGGTGGAGGTAATAAACCACAATGTAGAAACAGCATCATACTGCGCTTGAGAGCTTTTCATTTCTCCAACACGAAAAAGTTGCTTTGTGACGACATCGCGACTCGCACTCGGGACCGGATGTTGAACGTGGTTTTAAGCGCAGAGCAGGACTGTAAAAGGGTACTGTGTGAGAAACCACATGTGGAGCACCCCCTACTGATGAGTTCAGAAATGGTACAACAGCGATCATCTGTCTGCATGAAGGTGGATTAATAGAATATATTAAACTGCAAAGATATTCCAAAGAAATGACAGCAAACAAAATAGCATACGCTAAACGCAGCACCACGCTCCAGAACTTCATCTTACCAGGAGAGCAGTGGGCTGTGGGTTTGGTGTTGAGCATGTCCACCCCACAGCAACAAGGTTCCTCACTCTGCCAGGGCATTTCAGGGTGCACTTCTTCTCATGCTCTCCCTGTGCATCTGAAGGCTTTTTCCACATATTCTTCCCATACACCAATGACAACATGTTAAGCTAATTGGCTGTTCCAAATTATGCCTAGGTGTGTGTGCTCGTAAAGTGTGTGCGTGTGTGTGTGTGTTGGCCTTGCAATGGACGAGCCATTCAGGGTGTACCCCGTCTTCACCCACAATTGGTTAAGATCGTGACCCTAGTAGGACTAAGTGGTTCAGTAAAACGATGGCCAGATGAAGAAAGTTTTTGAATTCGGCTGCAGATGTTTCCAGAAACATTGTTCACATGACATTTTATTTTGGCTCGTGAATAAAAACAAAATACAACTTTTAAAAGGTTCTTACTGCTGTGTGTGTGTGCGAGGGAGAGGCAGCAGTTCAACCTTCAATACACACACACACACACACACACACACTCACACACACTCACACACACTCTGCGGCAGTGCAGTATTGACAGACTGAGCACAGTAAAGATGATGAGGTGTGTATAGAAACGCCGGGACAGTTCTCTCTCTCTCTCTCTCTCTCTCTCTCTCTCTCTCTCTGCAGGAATGAACACACACCTTCAGTGATTATACATGCAGAGAGAGAGAGAGAGAGAGAGAGAGAGAGAGTGTGTGTGTGTGTGTGTGTGTGTGTGTGCTGAATAAGGAGAATAACTGAAGAATCACCGATGCTCTCCTTCCTCCTCATCCCTCGCATACTTCCTGTACCGTGTGTGAGTGCGTCCGTGTGTGTGTGTGTGTGTGTGTGTGTGTGTGTGTGTGTGTGTGTGTGTGTGTCTTGGCGCACAGTGAGTGGAGAAGTGAGGAAGAGGACGTGTGATGAAGAGTAGAGCATGCTGGGAACCAGGTACGGTGCGCAGCGCGTGCGGCTCGGGCTGCCTGCGTCGCCTCGGCAACACCCAGCCCACGCCCCATGGTGGACGGGGACGGGGGGACGGCGCCTCATCCGCGTCCTCACACACGCCTACTCCGGTCCGCTCGTCCTCCTTCTGTCGCTTCCTCAATTTCGCCTGCCTCAGAGGTAGAGTGCGTTTCCTACTCTCTCTCTCTCTCTCTCTCTCTCTCTCTCTCTCTCATATGTATTTTAAAGGTTTGATTGGCAGGTTTTGTGCCTCAAGAAGTGTGTGCGTTTTAAGCTTCTAATTTTTTTGTATTTTTGTATCTTTCATCGAACTAATAACTGTGTGTGTGTGTGGGGTGGGGGTGGGTGGGGTGGGGAGATAAACTGTGAAATGCTTCATTATAGAAGTGACACTTCACTCTGTTCTGGGGCAGGACAGTGCTGTGTGCTCATCCGGGTCCTGAAGCCCGACCGTTGTTTTTAATACAGTGGTACCTCACCGTACGATAGTCCCAGGAAACGAAAAATCCAGGTTACAAAACACATTTTCCAAAATTTTTTTGTCTCTGTATACGAAACGAGTTATCCTTACAAAACGCGCCAAATGTGCCATTCAAGCAGTGCACGAGCTGCTCACCCATTGGCTATCTCCCAACATCCCACCCCGCTGACCTCCCATTGGCTAGGAGGGGTGATGCAGCTCTCTTGAGCAGCAGCTTGTTTCACGAGTTTTTTTGAGTGTGCTCATTGCAACTTTATTTTTTGGCTCAGGCTTTTAACCTTGTATAAACATTTGTAAGATTATAACTCTGCTAAGAAGACATGGTCAACATGCATGCGTGCGATTCCCGGTACGAGTGAAAAGAAGTAGTGGGCTCGTGGCATGCGGTTGAGTGATATCACAAAGGAATAGGGCCAAACTCGTCTACCATCGATACGATATTGAAGCAGAAGTAGGTCTTTAAAGGTATACTTTTATAATTTTTAAAGGGTTCAGGGAGTAGTTTGGGGGGCCTTGGAACGAATCACACGTTTTACCTGTAAAATGCGGTTCAACTTACGAAAAATCCAGGTTACAAAACCACTTCTGGAACGGATTAATTTCGTAAATTTAGGTACCACTGTATTTCTAGCTTGAGATATCCTGAGAGCTGTGGTTTTATGCCACGTGCAAATTTCATATTTCCTTTTCAAACAGGAAATGTTGAAGCACTTGAGTGGTACATAGCAGTCTGCCAGGAGCGTTGAGGATTCATCAGTCCTGCTTCACAATCTTAAAAATGAGGATAACTAGCAAAGGCAGTTTATTAGTGTTGGAGAAATCTGCCTGCCAAGATGATTTTATTTGCAGATGAAGAGCCTCTGTGAACGTGTGTTTTGAGTTTGACGATACATGTCAGAGGAGAGGTCGATGGTGGTGGAGAGACATAGTGATGTTTCTAAAGGCACCTGACGCATCCGGGCATTAGATAAAATATTCCATCACTGATATGATTTGAGTGGCATAGCACATCAACCTCTTAAGCTCAATTTGGACTCAGTTTTCTCCAGGTACTCCCTGCACGTTAAAGTACGTTCGTGGCAGTTCAACATTTCCCCCCAGGTGTGAGTGTGTGTTACTCTGATGGACTGGTGAGCTGTTCAGAGTGTACCCCGCCTTTGCCTAGTTTCAGCCGTGACCCTAATATGATTAAGTGGTTCCCCAAATAAAAATAAATCAGTTGTATTACTGGAGATGACATATAGTTTGAGACAGTGTGATTCTGTGGTGTTGGAGGAAAATACTCTGGGAAAAGAGGTCACATGATCACACAAACTCCACCCTCCACTGCACAAATAAACCCCACCCATGTATTACCAGTTGGGAAAAGGAATCATGTGTGTGAATCATGTGCATGACATCAGTGTTTCCTGTTAACAGCTAATGGGTCTCTGCTCTAAAGCAAGACATGCCCCCTATGGGTGGGACATATCTATTCCAGAGTATGTTTAATTGCATGAATGTTTCAGGAAGAGTCGTCAAAAATGTATAAACTAAGATTAAAACTGGAATGTTCAGCCTGCAATGGCCTGGTGAGCTGTCCAGGGTGTACCCCACCCCCGCCTAGAATCGGCTGAGATGGGCTCCATCTTCCCCACAACCCTAAATAGGATTAAGCAGTAAAGAAAAAGAGTGGAATGGAATATTGTGCACCACAACTATTTTATTTTGTGTTTTACTGATGTATAACAAGTTCTAAAGTACCGGATTTAATTTCTGACATGCTTTAACTTCATGTGCTGCTGATCAGATGGACTATATCCTCCTGATATTAAAGTTAATCTCTTTATTACAGGAATTCCTAAACATGGATAACTGTGCAGACCAGTTGTCAGAGGAAAGTTAAATATAGCATGTGATCGATTTCTAGCGATAGCTGCAAGCGGTTTATGTTCCACGCAACATCCTGCACGGTCATATTGACTGAAGGCAGCTCTTAAAAGACCACAGATGCCACAACACTTCAGTACGTGACCGTCAGAAAGAATTCCAGGCTTTAACTTGAAAGGCTAAATGCTTCACGCTAACATTGCTGTCATGCTTTTAACCTGAGCTTGTTAACATGGACGCAATTCACAGTGCTGAGCCATTTTCTTTTACACCATTTTTTCCCTAATTTAATGGTATCCAAGTCCAACCCGTCAGGTATTGCTTTCCCGATCACACGATTACCACTGTCCAGGGAGAGACAAAAGGATGCACATGTTCCCTCTGTGACATGTGATGCTAGCTGACCCCTCTTTTCGAATGGGCACGTTATCAACGTGATTGCTTGAATTGCAAATTTAGTCTTTTTTCGTGTGTTTTTAATGATTATTTAATCCCTATGATTCCACTCAAATGCTCTGCATCTTCTCGAGCTTCTTGTAAGGAGCCTAAGCACTTTATTTATTCATAAATATTATCACGGTACAAAATTAAAAAGTTTTTACTGAATAGTTACTACATGTTACTGCATTATTACTGTAGTAATGAGTAAGACTGTCTATAGAATGTATTTAACAAGCAGATTTTAGCGCATGTAATATACTTACTAGTCCTTCTCAAAAAATTAGCATATTGTCATGAAGTTCATTATTTTCTGTAATGTACTGATAAACATTAGACATTAATATATTTTAGATTCATTACACACAACTGAAGTAGTTCAAGCCTTTTATTGTTTTAATATTGATAATTTTGGCAAAAAAGTAAAGAAAAAACAAAAATCCCTGTCTCAAAAAATTAGCATATTTCATCCGACCAATTTAAAAAAAAAAAAAAAAGTGTTTTTAATACAAAAAAAGTCAACCTTCAAATAATTATGTTCAGTTATGCACTCAATACTTGGTCGGGAATCCTTTTGCAGAAATGACTGCTTCAATGCGGTGTGGCATGGAGGCAATCAGCCTGTGGCACTGCTGAGGTGTTATGGAGGCCCAGGATGCTTCGATAGCGGCCTTAAGCTCATCCACAGTGTTGGGTCTGGTGTCTCTCAACTTTCTCCTCACAATATCCAACAGATTCTCTATGGGCTTCAGGTCAGGAGAGTTGGCAGGCCAATTGAGCACAGTAATACCATGGTCAGTAAACCATTTAGCAGTGGTTTTGGCACTGTGCGCAGGTGCCAGGTCGTGCTGAAAAATGAAATCTTCATCTCCATAAAGCTTTTCAGCAGATGAAAGCATGAAGTGCTCCAAAATCTCCTGATAGCTAGCTGCATTGACCCTGCCCTTGATAAAACACAGTGGACCAACACCAGCAGCTGACATGGCACCCCAGACCATCACTGACTGTGAGTACTTGACACTGGACTTCAGGCATTTTGGCATTTCCTTCTCCCCAGTCTTCCTCCAGACTCTGGCACCTTGATTTCTGAATGACATCCAAAATTTGCTGTCATCCGAAAAAAGTACTTTGGACCACTGAGCAACAGTCCAGTGCTGCTTGTCTGTAACCCAGGTCAGGTGCTTCTTCCGCTGTTTCTGGTTCAAAAGTGGCTTGACCTGGGGAATACGGCACCTGTAGCCCAGTCCACTGCTTCCACAGGTCCCCCAAGGCCTGGAATCGGCCCTTCTCCACAATCTTCCTCAGGGTCCGGTCACCTCTTCTGGTTGTGCAGCGTTTTCTGCCACACTTTTTTTCCCCACAGACGTCCCACTGAGGTACCTTGATAGAGCACTCTGGGAACAGCCTATTCGCTCAGAGATTTCTTTCTGTGTCTTACCCTCTTGCTTGAGGGTGTCAATGATGGCCTTCTGGACAGCAGTCAGGTCGGCAGTCTTACCCATGATTGTGGTTTTGAGTAATGAAGCAGGCTGGGAGTTTTTAAAAGCCTCAGGAATCTTTTGCAGGTGTTTAGAGTTAATTGGTTGATTCAGATGATTAGGTTAATAGCTCGTTTAGACTACCTGAACATGATATGCTAATTTTTTGAGATGGGAATTTTGGGTTTTCATGAGCTGTATACCAAAATCAAGTCTTCAAAAGCAGACTTGATCTAGTGCTGGATACCATCTAGTCATGAAAAAAAAAAAAAAAGTGCGTCTTTAAGGTTAGAGTGTGCGTCTTTAAGGTTGGAGTCACTTTAGAATAGGACAATGGTGAGCTTAGTTGGGCTGAATGGCCTGTTCTCACCACTCATGTTATGTTATGTTATGTTATGTTAAAATCATCAGTATTAAAACAATAAAAGACCTGAAATATTTCAGTTGCTGTGCAATGAATCTTAAATATATGAAAGTTTAATTTTTATCAGTACATTACAGAAAATAATGAACTTTATCACAATATGCTAATTTTTTGAGAAGGACTAGTACATAGGGTTTTAAAACCATATCAATAATTCGCGGATTTCCGGGATCTGCGGGTCGGGGGAGAAACGTAACCCCCACAAATAACGGGAGCTTTCTGTATATTATATATATATTAAGTTCGAGGCCATGGTTCTCAGTCGGACAAGGGTGGAATGCACCCTCCGGGTCAGGAATAAGGTTCTGCCCCAAGTGGAGGAGTTTAAGTATCTTGGGGTCTTGTTCACAAGTGAGGGAAGGATGGAGCGGGAGATCGACAGACGGATCGCTGCAGCCTCTGCTGTTAAATGGAGCCTGTACCGGTCCGTCGTGGTGAAGAATTTACCAGTCAATCTATGTTCCAACCCTCACCTGTGGTCACAAGCTTTGGGTAGTGACTGAAAGAACAAGATCGCGGATACAAGCGGCTGAAATGAGCTTCCTTCGCCGGCTGGCGGGGCTCTCCCTTAGAGATAAGGTGAGAAGGTCTACCATCCAGGGAGCGCTCGGAGTAGATCCGCTGCTCCTCTGCATTGAGAGGGACCAGTTGAGGTGGATCGGGCATCTGGTCAGAATGCCTCCTGGACGCCTCCCTGGTGTTGTGATTCAGGCATGTCCAACTGGGAAGAGACCCCGGGGTCGACCTAAAACATGCTAGAGGGACTATGTCTCTCTGTTTGTCTGGGAATGCCTCGGTGTAACCCTGGAAGAGCTGGAGGAAGTGGTGGGGAGAGGGATGTCTGGACGTCTTTACTTAGATTGCTGCCCCCGCAACCCGAGCTTGAATTAAGCGGAAGATGATGATGATATGATGATATGATATAGTTTATATATATTTATATTCGCGGCGGTTTGGTTCCGGGCCCTCCCGCGAATCGAGATAATCCGCGAGTTCTGTACCCAGAAGTAAAACCGCATGTATCACGTCACATGCACGAATGAGCAACTGTAAGTAAAATACTATGTATCTCTTACATGCGCTAAAATATGCTTCTTAAACACATTCTATAGACAGTCTTACTCATTAATACAGTATCAATGTAGTAAAATATAGTTTTATCCAAATCCAAAGAGAAGATTTATGGATGCGGTGAAGGCGGACATGAAGGTCGTTGGAGTAAGAGTAGAAGATGCAGAGGATAGGGAGAGATGGAGGCAGATCATTTGCTGTGGCGACCCCTGAAGGGAACAGCCGAAAGGAAAAGAAGAAGAAGAATGTAGTAAAATATAGTAATGATTAAGAAAAACTTTTCAATTTTTACTGTGATATTTATTGATGCTAAAATATAAACATTATACAGCGTACGCATAAAACACCTTTCAGTGCATTCTCTTTATAAGCATACAGCATTGTAGTTTTCAAAAAGGCCCACTAGAGGAACGTACTGTATTGCATTAGACATGACACGACTGAATTCAGGTATTAACTGCATTAAGTCCAAGCAGCTCAGCCACGCCCCCCCAAGCCGGAACCGGAGTACAAAACAGAATTTTCAAGTGAGAAAGTTAGAGGCGTTACAAACCAAAGAAGCGGTGATGTTGATGTGAGTTAATCCTCTGGCGCAGAGCTGAGCATGCTTTTGTTTATTGGGAGTAAATGAGAATAGTGAATTCAAGTGTGTGCTCCAGAGCAGCTCAGCCACGCCCCTCAGGAGGTAAAGAGTTAGTGAGAGGCACTATAATTACACAAAATACAGACCATAACAAAAAGGACATAAAAGAACAAGAAATGTAATAAATTGGATAGACAAAACACAATGAGAAATATGCTACACCACAGTAAATAAAATATAACACACGAACATTTTAAACATTACCTTAGGTCATGTACTGGAATAATAATTTAAAAAGACTTTAATAGTGGCATGTTTTACAACAGTTCAAACGATTACTGTATTCCTCTTCAGCAATGACGTGACTTCAGAGGAAACTGTCATTTCTTCCGGAGAAAGTCTTATTTCTTCAGAAGAGACATCCAACCTCATTACCTTTTTTTGGTGCTTAAGCAGGCGTTTGAGTGACATCATAGAACTTAACTGGTAATTAAAACAAAAGGCTCATTGCCAACTTGTGCGTGAATGAGGAAAAAGGGGCGTTACATCACCTCAACCAATCAGCAGGAAGGAGGACAGCCGTTGGCTGAATTTGAATCACGTGCGAGCTGCTTGGCAGTCCGTGAATGCTCAAACCGCGAGTGCAAAACCGCGAATAGTCAAGGGCCTACTGTATGTGTGTGTGTGTGTGTGTGTGTGTGTGTGTGTGTGTGTGTGTGTGTGTGTATATATATATATATATTATACAATTAAATTTGGCATAGCCTATCCTGGGCTAGTCTAGAAACAAACTAATTCGATTTAAGTCATTTTCGACTTATGTTGTCTCTCCTGGAACCAATTAACGACCTATCCCGAGGTATGCTTGTAAACTAGAAGTAAATCCAAATTAAAAATAGTTTATTTATATAAAAAAATACATTTCAGTTATATTATGTATATTTATTTTTTGGATATATTTATATAATCACGTTAGAAATTATGTATTTTTCTATATACACTTTGTTGCAGTATATATTTTTGATTGATTGGAGCTTCTGGCTGTTGAAACACTTCATGTTGTGGAAGCTGAATTTTTTGCAGTGATGTAAACATTCGCTCCTTCTCACATTCTTATTAACCTGCTGATGTAGAAATAAATCAACACTCTGTTGCCAGTCAGAGTTGAAAATTGGTGGTCGCGGTGCAGCGTGCTCTGGTAGAGCTGGAGATTGCGTGCTGAAGCGAGTGCGAGGAGATCCTTCGGGAGAGTGCCGTGCTGAGAGGTCATGTGATGATGTTATTCTGGTGATTGTCCTTGGCGCTCGCTGTGTCTGGTACTGAATCTAAATCCAGGTCGGTTCTGCCAGTTCGCTATTATTATAATCTTGTAATAAAATACTCGGGTGTGTATAATGTTTGCGGCAGACTTACTACCATTTCAGACTGAACACACGTTCAACTTCGTTGTTTTGGTTCTCGCTATTAAAACAGGCCCACTGAGAATTTTATTTCATTTCGTTTACCTTCCCCCTACGTGTTTCTTCACACAGTCATGTGACTTCACTCTTTTGTAAAGAGTGTGAGCTGCACGCTTTAGTGCTCATTGTGAGGTCTGTACAGCTTCAGAATCTGATGTCATCTGGTGAAAACCGAAATAGTATTGAAGGGAATAAAGAAAGGGGGAAAGCAAAGAAAGATCAAAAGAAGAAAAACATTAGAGAGAAAAATAATAAAATATATGAAAAAAAAATTTAGAAAGGGATAAAAAGAAATGAGAAAAAAGTGGTGAAAGATGAAGGAAATTAAAAGGAAGAATAGTGAGCAATAGATGGAACAAAAATGTGAGGGTTGGATAAAAAATAAAAAGGCATGATAAAGTATTGTGAAGATGTATTGTACTGTTATGACGTTGTTGTGTTGTGAGGAGGTATTGTACTGTTGTGAGGACAGAAAAGTGAGCAATAGAAGAAGAAAAAATGAGTATATGTGCCATGGATATATACACACATTAGTCATTCTCAAAAAATTAGCATATTGTCATAAAGTTCATTATTTTCTGTAATTCATGTATACTTCCTCTTAAAAAAACGCCAGCAAAACGTACTATTAAACGCTGGAATTTGCTCTGGGGGAGTAACCCCGACGCCTGCCTTAGGCGGCGTCGTATGAGGGGGGTGGGGAAAAGCCTCTGGGACCCCCACTCCATGATGGGGGTGAAATCCTGGATCAACCAGGTCGGGCGTGATAGGGTGAGTGACACAGGCGGTGCAAAGGCGTCGGACACCAGCTGCTTTTGGTCGCCTCGGTTGAATCTGAGGCGGTCGGTCCGGGTCGGCGTATGGAACGTGACTTCCTTGCGGGACGATTCTCACCTGCCTCTGGTATCAAGGGAGCATAGTCTGCTTGGCGTCGGCATTGCGGCCCTCTCTGCGGTGCGGTGGGTACACCTACTACTGGTCTGGCCGGGCCGACGGTGTTCACACTCAAGGAGTTGCCGTTGCCATCGCTGATCGATTGGCTCCTTTGGTATTGGAGGTGGTCCCGGTCAATGAGCGTATTATGCGATTATGCGTATTATTACGCTCTCTATCATCGCAGTGTACCCTCCGACCGAGGTAAGTGATCGATCTATGAAGGAAACCTTCTACGACCAGCTCAACTCGGTGGTGTCGGGAGTTCCGGGAAGGGACATCCTGATCGTACTGGGGGACTTCAATGCAACCACTGGCACTAACTGGGATGGCTATGAAGCATGTGTCGGTCCCCATGGCTCTGGACGACGCGATGAACGCGCCTTGAAAAAAGTTGGGGCTTAAGGATTGCTGGCTCGTGGTTCCAGAGATCAGATCCGCAACGCTGGACTTGATACTCCAACGACGGCATCACTAGGAAGGAGATCGACCATGTTCTCGTAGGTAGTCGCTTGTGGCTGGTCCAGAACTGCTGTGTCTTCAGAAGTGCCCAGCTATTCTCGGGAGACCACGGGCTTCTGGTGGCGACTCTGAAGATCCGCTTTAGGCGCCCTGAGAAAGCCCTGGCTCGTCAAATGCGATTTGATGTAAGCTGACTCGGGGACCCTGATGTGGCTTCGGAGATCGCCAGTAGGCTTGGGGAATCCCTGGAGGTTCTCTGGACTGGTTTCAGAGACTGCATCCTGGAGGTGTCCCATGGCTGCATATTGGGGTCGCCCAAACGACCGGGAATAGCCATCTCCTCTGAGACCATCGACATCATCAAGAGAGCGAGACAGGCTCGACTCGACGGCAGAGTTGGACTGGCCAGGGACCTGAAGCGCGAAGCCGTCAAGGCGGTGCGAAGAGATCGGGAGGCTGCGGTCAGCGATCTCTGTGAGACTGTCGAGGGCCACTTGAATTCGAGTCACTCTCGCCCAGCTTACAGGGCGTTGCGGAGCCTCCGTTCCTCTCGGTCCACATCGCGATGTCAGCCGGTGAAAGCTGCAGATGGTAGTGTCCTTACTGAAGAATCGGAAGTGAGGACTCGTTGGGCCGAGTACTTTGAGGAGTTGTATCGTGCTGACCCTCCCGCCCAGAGCCTGGCCATTGGGGATGCTGAAACTCTTGTTGCCGACCCTCCCCCAGGCTGCGACCCGTCAACTCTTGAGGAAACTCGGAGGGCGGTGTGGCGCTTGGCGGGTGGCAAATCTGCGGGAGTTTGTGGTATCCATGTGGAAATGCTTAAGGCGGGAGGTGAGGCCGTCCTCAGGTGGCTGTTCGTTCTTGTGTACTCCGTGTGGAGCACTGGTGTTATCCCAGCTGACTGGAAACGGGGCATCGTTGTCCTGATCTGGAAGGGGAAGGGTGATACCTGAGAATGCAACAGTTACCGGGGGTTACTCTCCTCTCAGTTTCGGGCAAGGTCTTTGCACGGATTCTACTGGACAGGATCCGTCAGCAGCTTCTAGCACACCAGCGCCCTGAACAGTCCGGGTTCACACCAAAGAAGTCCACCTTTGACCGCATCCTGACGCTCCGTGTCCTATCCGAGCGCTTGCGGGAGTTTGATAGGGGGTTCCTTGCCGCCTATATAGATTTTCGCAAGGCGTTCGACTCAGTGGACAGGGAGGCCCTCTGGGGCATACTTCGTCTACGTGGGATCCCGTCGGCTTTGGTCCGGCTGATATCGTCGCTGTATTCTGGGACAGTGAGTGCTGTGAGGTGTGGGGGCTCCACCTCTGACTTCTTTTCGGTCGAGACCGGAGTGAGGCAGGGGTGTGTGCTGGCCCCCACTCTCTTCAGTACCGCAATGGACTGGATCATGGCGGCGGTATTGGGTGGATCGGCCTGCGGTGTGTCGTTTGGTGAGGTTCGGATTACTGATCTGGACTTTGCCGATGACGCAGTGATCTTCGCGGAATGGATGTTCTGACGGAGACTCTCTTCGTTGGGTGAGGAGGCGGAACCGCTTGGTTTGCAAGTCTCCTGGATCAAAACCAAGATCCAGGCTTTCGGCGACCTCTTGGATGCTGCTGTTGACTCGATCGCTGTGGGTCGTGAAAGAGTAGAGATCGTGGAGTCTTTCACTTACCTTGGCAGCGTGGTGCATTGTTCCACTGATTGCAGGGCCAAGATCAATCGTCGACTGGGTCTAAGCTATGGGGTGATGGACTCACTGGACAGGACCGTGTGGCGGTCGAGGTATCTGAGCAAGCGGACGAAAGTCCGAGTCTTTCACTCCCTTGTGTTCCCTGTCTTGCTCTACTCAAGTGAGACATGGACGCTCACGGTTGAGCTTGGACAACGAGCTGCATCTTCGGATACCGCTGGTGGGATTTTGTTACCAACCAGAAGGTGCTCGGGGATGCAGGGATGGTAAGAGTAACCTGCTTGATCCGCGACCGTCAGCTGCGCTACTATGGGCACTTGGTGCGTTTCCCGCCTTCGGACCCAGCACACCGGATCCTGTCCGTTCGGGATCCTAGGGGCTGGAGCCGATCGCGGGGACGTCCGCGTGTGACGTGGTTGTCGCAGCTGAGGGCTGCCCTGCCGGGGGGTATGGGCCCTGCGCAGGCCTGGTCGATTGCCAGGAGACGGCCGGATGAGTGGAGGCGGCTGGTGGACGCAGCGAAGTGCCGTCCCGGCGCATGCCCTCATACCTGACCTGACCTCGGTCAGAGCATTAAAGATGAAACAAGGCTGGGTCTTCCAGCATGATAACAATCCAAAGCACACAGCCAAGAAAACCAAGGAGTGGCTCCGTAAAAAGCATATCAAGGTTCTAGAGTGGCCTAGCCAGTCTCCAGACCTCAACCCAATCGAAAACCTATGCCCTGGAAATGAGGGGAATGAAGGTTAGCCACAGTAAGACAGAATACATGTGTATGAATGACAGGGACCCAACAGAAACGGTGAGGTTACAAGGAGCAGAGATAAGGAAGGTGGAGGATTTTAAGTACTTAGGCTCAACAATCCAGAGCAATGGAGAGTGTGGAAAAGAGGTGAAGAATTGTGTGCAGGCAGGTTGGAATGGTTGGAGAAAAGTGTCCGGTGTGATGTGTGATAGGAAGGTATCGGCAGAAATGAAAGGAAAAGTGTACAAGACGGTGTTGAGGCCAGCGATGTTGTATGGTTTAGAAACAGTGGCCCTGGGGAGAAGAGAGGAGGCAGAGCTGGAGGTAGCAGAGATGAAAATGCTGAGGTTCTCTTTGGGAGTAATGAGGATGGATAGGATCAGGGATGAGCACATCAGAGGGACAGCATATGGAAGACGTTTTGGAGACAAAGTCAGAGAGGCTAGATTGAAATGGTTTGGACATGTACAGAGGAGGGATAGTGAGTATATTGGTGGTAGGATTTTGAGGTTGGAACTACCAGGCAGAAGGCCTAGAGGAAGACCAAAGAGAAGATTTATGGATATGGTGAAGGAGGACATGAAGGCAGTTGGTGTAAGAGAAAAAGATGCAGAGGATAGGGCAAGATGGAGGCAGATGATTCGCTGTGGTGACCCCTCAAGGGAAAAGCCAAAAGGACAAGAAGAATAATATATATATATATATATAATGTATACACTAGTCCTTCTAAAAAAATTAGCATATTGTGATAAACTTCATTATTTTCTGTAATGTAATGATCAAAATCAAACTTTCATATATTTTTGATTCATTGCACACCAACTGAAATATTTCAGGTCTTTTATTGTTTTTATACTGATGATTTTGGCATACATCTCATGAAAACCCAAAATTCCTATCTCAAAAAATTAGCATATCATGAAAAGGTACTCTAAATGAGCTATTAACCTAATCATCTGAATCAACCAATTAGAAAAAGATTCCTGAGGCTTTTAAAAACTCCCAGCCCGGTTCATTACTCAAAACCGCAATCATGGGTGAGACTGTCGACCTGACTGCTGTCCAGAAGGACATTATTGACACCCTCAAGCAAGAGGGTAAGACACAGAAAGAAATCTCTGAGCGAATAGGCTGTTCCCAGAGTGCTGTATCAAGGCACCTCAGTGGGACGTCTGTGGGAAGGAAAAAGTGTGGCAGAAAACGCTACACAACCAGAAGTGACCGGACCCTGACGAAGATTGTGGAGAAGGGCCGATTCCAGACCTTGGGGGAGCTGTGGAAGCAGTGAACTGGGCTACAGGCGCCACATTCCCCAGGTCAAGCTACTTTTGAACCAGAAACAGTGGCAGAAGCGTCTTACCTGGGCTACACAGAAGCAGAACTGGACTGTTGCTCAGTGGTCCAAAGTACTTTTTTTTTTCGGATGAAAAAAATTTTGCATGTCATTTGGAAATCAACCTGCCAGAGTCTGGAGGAAGACTGGGGAGAAGGAAATGCCAAAATGCCTGAAGTCCAGTGTCAAGTATCCACGGTCAGTGATGGTCTGCGGTGCCATGTCAGCTGCTGGTGTTAGTCCACTGTGTTTTATCAAGGGCAGGGTCAATGCAGCTAGCTATCAGGAGATTTTGGAGCACTTCATGCTTCTATCTGAGGAAAAGCTTTATGGAGATGAAGATTTTCATTTTTAAGCATTGCCTGTCACCTGCTCACAGTGCCAAACCCACTGGCAACTGGTTTACTGACCATGGTATTACTGTGCTCAATTGGCCTGCCAACTCTCTTGACCTGAACCCCATAGAGAATCTGTGGGATATTGTGAAGAGAAAGTTGAGAGACACCAGACCCAACACTGTGGATGAGCTTAAGGCAGCTATCGAAGCATCCTCAGCAGGCTGATTGCCTCCATGCCACGCCGCATTGAAGCAGTCATTTCTGCAAAAGGATTCCCGACCAAGTATTGAGTGCATAACTGAACATAATTATTTGAGGGTTGACTTTTTTTTGTATTAAAAACACTTTTTTTTATTGGTCGGATGAAATATGCTAATTTTTTGAGATAGGAATTTTGGGTTTTCATGAGCCGTATGCCAAAATCATCAGTATTCAACCAATAAAAGACCTGAAATATTTCCGTTGGTTTGCAATGAATCTAAAATATATGAAAGTTGAATTTTTATCAGTACATTACAGAAAATAATGAACTTTATTACAATATGCTAATTTTTTAGAATGACTGTATATATATATATACATACACACACACACGCATACATAGACAGTGCTGTGCAAATGTTTTTGCCCCTGACCAATTTCTGACATTCTTTGCATGTTTGTCACCGTCATACATTTTAGATCAGGACATTTATCCCTGAAGCTTGAATGATTCTCATACAGGGATTTTCATGGCTATGATCACAATGATCTACCATATGGTTCGCCAGGCCACATAAGGACTCAATCACACCGACAGGCAATTTGGAACAGCCAATTAACCAACTCTGCATGCTTTTGGACTGTGGGAGGAAACTGGAGTTCCTGGAGGAAACCCACACAAGCACGAGGAGAATATGCAAACCCCACACAGAAATGCCCAGGCTGGGAATCAAACCCAGGCCTTCTTGCTGTGAGGCAGATATGCTAACCACTACGCCACCGTGTCGCCCAAGCAAACCTAAATGTTCTACAAAGATAAAACACAAGTTAATACAAAATGCACTTTCAGTGCCAATTGCATTTATTAAGAGGAAAGAAAACAGCTGAACCTACAAGGGACCGTGTGAATAAATAATCGCCCCCATAAACCTAGTAGCTGGTTGAACAACCTTTTGCAGCAATAACTGCAGTCAAGCATTTGTGATAAGAGGTGATGAGTCTTTCACATGGCTTCTTCTTCTTTTACTTCCGGCTGCTCCCTTCAGGGGTCACCACAGCAAATCATCCGCCTCCATCTCACCCTGTCCTCTGCATCTTCTTTTTTGACTCCAACGACCTTCATGTCTGCCTTCACCACATCCATAAATCTCTTCTTTGGTCTTCCTCGAGGCCTTCTGCCTGGTAGTTCCAACCTCAGCATCCTACTGCCAATATACTCACTATCCCTCCTCTGTACATGTCCAAACCATCTAAAACACAGTGGCTTGACCTGGGGAATGTGGCACCTGTAGTCCAGTCCACTGCTTCCACAGGTCCCCCAAGGTCTGGAATCGGCCCTTCTCCACAATCTTCCTCAGGGTCCGGTCACCTCTTCTGGTTGTGCAGCGTTTTCTGCCACACTGTTTCCTTCCCACAGACGTCAGCCAGTTCGGCAGTCTTACCCATGATTGCGGTTTTGAGTAATGAACCAGGCTGGGAGTTTTAAAAAGCCTCAGGAATCTTTTGCAGGTGTTTAGAGTTAATTGGTTGATTCAGATGATTAGGTTAATAGCTCGTTTAGACTACCTTTTCATGATATGCTAATTTTCTGAGATAGGAATTTGGGGTTTTCATGAGCTGTATGCCAAAATCATCAGTATTAAAACAATAAAAGACCTGAAATATTTCAGTTGGTGTGCAATGAATCTAAAATATATGAAAGTTTAATTTTTATCAGTACATGACAGAAAATAATGAACTTTATCACAATATGCTAATTTTTTGAGAAGGACTAGTATATAACAAACCCCTCTTACGAAGAGAAATTCAAACACGCCAATCAAAATTTCACAGACGCGCAAGTTGCTCTGTCATTGTCTGTCATATATACAAACACACACACACACACACACACACACATTTCCTTTTGGCTTTTCCCTTCAGGGGTCGCCAAAGCAAACCATCTGCCTCCATCTCACCCTGTCCTCTGCATCTTCTACTCTTACTCCAACTACCTTCATGTCCTCCTTCACCACATCCATAAATCTTCTCTTTGGTCTTCCTCTGGGCCTTCTGCCTGGTAGTTCCAACCTCAGCATCCTACTACCAATATACTCACTATCCCTCCTCTGTACATGTCCAAACCATCTCAATCTAGCCTCTCTGACTTTGTCTCCAAATCGTCCTACATGTGGTGTCCCTCTGATGCGCTCATTCCTGATCCTATCCATCCTTATTACTCCCAGAGAGAACCTCAACATTTTTATTTCTTCTACCTCCAGCTCTGCCTCCTGTCTTTTCCCCAGGGCCACTGTTTCTAAACCATACAACATCACTGGCCTCATCACCATCCTGTACACTTTTCCTTTCATTCTTGCCAATACCTTCCTATCACACATCACACCGGACACTTTTTTTCAACCATCCAACCTGCCTGCACACGTTTCTTCACCTCTCTTCCACACTCTCCATTACCCTGGATGTTGAGCCAAAGTACTTAAAATCCTCCACCTTGTTTATCTCTGTTCGCTGTAACCTCACCATTCCTCTTGGGTCCTTGTCATTCACACACATGTATTCTGTTTTACTGAGGCTAACCTTCATTCCCCTCCTTTCCAGGGCATACCTCCACCTCTCTAGATTTTCCTGCACTTGTTCTCTGCTCTCACTACAGATCACGATGTCATCTGCAAACATCATAGTCCATGGAGATTCTTGTCTAACCTTGTCTGTCAGCCTGTCCATCACCATAGCAAACAAGAAGAAATTCAGAGCTGACCCTTGATGCAGTCCCACCTCCACCTTGAACTCTTCTGTCACACCGACAGCACACCTCACCACTGTTTTACATCTCTCATACATGTCCTTCACCACTCTAACATACTTCTCTGCCACTCCAGACTTCCTCATGCAATACCACAGTTCCTATGTCGGCACCCTCTCATATGCTTTCTCCAGATCCACAAAGGCACAATGCAGCTCCGTCTGACCATCTCTGTACTTCTTTATGAACATCCTCAAAGCAAACACTGCATCTGTGGTGCTCTTTCTTGGCATGAAACCGAGCTGTTGTTCACAGATGCTGACATCTGCCCTTAGTCTAGCTTCCACTATTCTTTCCCATAACTTCATTGTAATGGCTCATCAACTTTATCCCTCTGTAGTTGCCACAACTCTGCACATCTCCCTTGTTCTTATAAATGGGCACAATCACACTTCTCCTCCATTCCTCCGGCATCCTCTCACTCTCTAAAACCTTGTTGAATGCTCTTGTCAGAAAATATTCTGCTACCTCTCCTAGATACTTCCATACCTCCACCGGTATGTCATCTGGACCAACTGCCTTTCCACTCTTCATCCTCTTCAATGCCCTCCTCACTTCTCCGTTACTAATCTTTGCTACTTCCTGGTCCTCAACAGTCACCTCTTCTACTCTTTTTTTCTCTCTCTC
The DNA here is from genome assembly GCA_024760905.1 of Plotosus lineatus. Classification (NCBI taxonomy): domain Eukaryota; kingdom Metazoa; phylum Chordata; class Actinopteri; order Siluriformes; family Plotosidae; genus Plotosus; species Plotosus lineatus. Next base: position 62,206,930 of record CM045734.1, read on the forward strand.
ATTTTCCTCATTCATCAGCTCTTCAAAGTACTCTTTCCATCTTCCCAGCACACTTCTGTCATCAGTCAATACATTTCCCACCCTGTCCTTAATCACTCTAACTTGCTGCACTTCCATACCATCTCTATTTCTCTGTTGTGCCAACCTGTAGAAAGCATTTTCTCCCTCTTTACTGTCCAACTGATTATACAAATCATCATACGCCCTCTGATTGGCCTTTGACACCTACTTTGCTGCCTTACGCTGTGTCTCCCTATACTCCTGTTTACTCTCTTTCGTCCTCTCGATGTTCTATTTTTTCTTAGCTAACCTCTTCTATTGTACACACTTCTGCACTTCCTCATTCCACCACCAAGTCTCTTTATCTACTATCCTTCCAGAGGACACACCAAGTACTCTCCTACCTTTCTTTTGCTGTAGTTGTCCAGTCATCTGGAAGCACTTCCTGACCACCCAAAACCTGTTTCAACTCCTACTTGAAGACAACACGACTCTTCCTTTTTCATTTTCCACCACTTTGTCTTCTGCTCATCCTTTGCCTTCTTCACCTTCTTCACCATCACTGTTATCCTGCACACCACCATCCTATGCTGTTTGGCAACACTCTCACCTACTACTACTTTGCAGTCACTGAGTTCCTTCAAATTACATCGCCTACACAAGATGTAGTCTACCTGTGTGCTCCTACCTCTGCTTATATACGTCACCCTATGCTCCTGTCTCTTCTTGAAGAAAGTATTCACCACAGCCATTTCCATCCTTTTTTTTTAATTTATCAACATCTGTCCTTCTGTGTTCCTGTCCTGGATACCAACCCTGCCCATCACTTCCTCATCCCCTCTATTGCCTGCACCAATATGTCCACTGAAGTCTGCACCAATGACCACTCTTTCACCTCTGGGGGTACTCTGCATCACTTCATCTAACTCACCCCAGAATCTCTCCTTTTCTTTTAGCTCAGATCCTGCTTTACAAGATCAAGATGGCGGCCGTGAGGCTCGCCCCGGTACAAGCTCTGCTTCTATGTCTTGCACTTTTGTCAATTTTTTATGTTAAAAAGTCAGAATGTCTTCTCACATACACTCGTTGGGAGTTACTATCCCTTAGAGCTAACTCAGCAGCGACTGTTTCATCCATGATCTCATCGCTACCTGCGGAAATTCTAGACATGAACAACTCATCTGGATATCCGACCTCCTGGAGACGCAAGCGAGACAGGCGGAAGCGACGAGCCGGCGTCCTTTCCAGGTTCAGGAAGCGGCCGTACCGGCCACCTTTACCGGCTCTGCTGCTGACAAACGTGAGATCTATCAGAAATAAAATTGACGAACTCTTCCTTCTTCTTCAAAATAAGAAGGATTACAAAGACTGTTCTGCCATCTGCCTGACCGAGACCTGGCTCGACCACAGCGTGCCAGACCAGGCGGTAACCCCGCCCGGCTTCTCACTCTACCGTGCCGACAGGTCAGTCAAGCTATCTACATAAACTAAAGGTGGTGGAATTTGTTTCTTGATTAACCAACGCTGGTGTAGCAACACGACTGTATTAAACACTACTTGTTCACCACAATTGGAATACATCAGCGTGAAATGCAGACCCGCCTACCTCCCGAGAGAATTTGCCTCCGTTATACTGATTGGCGTTTACATCCCGCCATCGGCTAACGCCAACTTCGCCATCACGGAGCTTGCAACCTACATATCAACCGTTGAAAACTCTCATCCCGATGCAGTAGTTACTGTGCTCGGTGACTTTAATCATACCAACTTGTCCACTGAACTCCCCAACTATATTCAACAGGTCACATGTCCTAGCAGAGGCACGAACACACTGGACCATTGCTACGTCACCATCAGCGATGCTTACCGAAGCTTTCGAGGGCTCCGCTCGAAGCGATCCGACCATGCCATGCGGCTCCTCATCCCGAAGTACAAACAAAAACTTAAATCCACAAACTCCACATCCAAAACAGTTATGTCCTGGTCCAAGGCAGCCGTTGAGACTTTGAGAGGCTGCTTTGAATGCACTGATTGGGATGTGTGCTGTGCAGGTGAGAACTCCCTCGACGTGCTCACGGACGTGGTGACGTCATACATCAACTTCTGCGTGGATCTGTGTAGCCCAACAAAAACTGTGGAGGCATACAGTAATAACAAACCTTGGTTTACAAAAGATATCTTACTCATACGTAAGAAAAAGAACTCTGCTTTCCTCAGCGGAGACAAGGAGTCATACACCACTGCCAAATATCAATTGAGGTCTGCAATCAGGAAAGCTAAATCAAACTATGCAATAAAGCTGGAACATCAGATCACATCAAACAACACCCGATATGTATGGAAAAAACTAAAGGACATGACTGATTACAAAAAAAACCCCTCCATTTCATCTGACATTGATATGGACCTTCCAAACACACTCAATGAGTTCTATGGGAGGTTTGAACAGTCCCCAGTCCCCCCCTATCCCCTCCCTCACCCCCTCCCACACCCCTCATTTCACATCCAGGAGGAAGAGGTCAGGAACATCTTTAAGAAAAATAACAAGAGGAAAGCAGCTGGCCCAGACGGGATCACCCCTGCTGTTCTTAAGTACTGCGCAGCTCAACTGGCCCCAATATTCACCTCCATCTTTAATACGTCCCTACGCCACTGTACAGTTCCACTATGTTTCAAGGTTTCATCCATAATCCCTGTCCCAAAATCATCAAAGATCTCATGTCTCAACGACTACAGACCAATCGCCCTAACATCCGTGGTCATGAAGTCGTTTGAACGCATCATCCTCAATCATCTGAAGGCATCCACTACCCCCCTGCTCGACCCTCATCAATTTGCTTACCGTGACAACAGGTCTGTTGAGGATGCCGTCAACCTAGCCCTCTACCACATCTTACAGCACCTTGTGTCTCCTAACAGCTATGCTCGTATCCTTTTCATTGACTTCAGTTCTGCTTTTAATACAATAAACCTGGTCAACCTCTTCAATAAACTGACGGACATGAACATTGACCCCTGTCTACGCCATTGGTTATGGAGCTTCCTATGGAAAAGGCAACAAAGGGTTAAGATGGGTAACCTCTCATCTCGACCTCTGACCCTCAGCACAGGTGTCCCCCAGGGTTGCGTCCTCTCACCATGGCTTTTTTCTCTGTACACAAACCATATGACATCCCATCACAGTTCAGTTTCCATTTTTAAATATGCAGACGACACTACTATCATTGGACTCATAACTATGGATAATGAACACCAGTACCGCCAACAAGTAGCCCAAGCTGTCTCCTGGTGCCAAGAAAACAATCTCCAGCTCAACCCATCCAAAACACAAGAACTAATAATTGACTTCAGGCACACAGCCTCACTCAAAACTCCCATTCACATCTCTAATGAACCCATAGCCATAACTGACTCTTTCAAATTTCTCGGCACTCACATTAACAATACACTAAAATGGAACACTAACACAGATTACATTCACAAAAAAGTCCACCAAAGACTGTTTTTCCTGAGACAGCTCAAGAAATTTAGAGTGAAAACAAATCTCCTCCTCCGTTTCTCCTCCGCCATCATTGAGAGCACTCTCACTTCATCCATAACGGTTTGGTATGGCAGCCTAGACAGCAAATCACAGAAAAAACTACAGCGCATTGTCAATAAATCATCTAGGATCATTGGCACCCCCCTTCCATCAGTCCAATCAATATATCATAAACGCTCAATCTTAAGAGCACAAAAAATCATCTCTGATCCCTCTCACCCTGCCCATCATTTGTTTCAACCGCTGCCCTCTAGGAGGCGATATCGATCTCTACCCACCAGAACATCCCGTTTCAAGAACAGTTTCTTCCCTACAGTCATAAGGACTCTGAACTCTTTGCACTGAATGTACATTACAGCCTTGTTTGTCTTTTTGTTGTCCGTTATTACTGTAGTTGTTATGGATATGTTTGTAATCATTTGGTTTCATGTGTGCTGTCTTTGTTGTATAATGTGTGTTGTTAATGTCCTTTGTAACTTTTGTCATAGCTGAGTGCTGTACCGACAGCAAATTCCACCAACTTGGTTGTGTGGTCATTAATAAATAAATGAAATGAAAAAATGTCTGTGGGCCATAAGCACTCACAACATTGACCATCACACCTTCAATTTCTAACTTGAGACTCATCACTCTGTCTGACACTCTTTTCACTTCTAGAACATTCCTGACAAACCCCTCCTTCAAGATGACTCCTACTCCATTTCTCTTCCCATCCACACCATGATAACACAGCTTGAAACCTGCTCCTAAGCTTCTAGCCTTGCTACCTTTCCACCTGGTCTCCTGAACACACAGTATGTCCACATTCCTCCTCTACATCATGTCAGCCAGCTCTCTACCTGTTCCTGTCATAGTTCCAACATTCAAAGTCCCTACTCTCAGTCCTAGACTCATGCCTTTCCTCTTCTCTCTCTGCCTACGGACACGCCTCCCACCTCTCCTTCTTCGACCAACAGTAGTCCAATTTCCACCAGCACCCTGTTGGTTGACAGCACTGATGGCAGTCGTTGTTAACCCGGGCCTTGACCGATCCAGTATGAAATTTGCATTGACGGTTTGCATTTTGTATTCTGGCAAAAGTTTTACGCCGGATGCCCTTCCTGTCGCAACCCTCTGCATTTGTCTGGGCTTGGGACCGGCATGAGGGCAGATACTTGTTTGTGCCCCCTCACGGCGCATATATATATACATATATATATATATATATATATATATATATACACACACACACACACACACACACACACACACACACATATATATATATATATATATATATATATATATATATATATATATATATATATATATATATATAATAATAATAAAATATACAGTGGTACCTCACCTTACGATGTGTGTGTGTGTGTGTGTGTATATATATATATATATATATATATATATATATAAAATGTACACTGTATATTTATTGTATACACACCGTATATTTAGTGTACATATTAAAAGACATACAGGTACAACACATTCAAGATTCAAGATTTTTAATCGCTATTTGTGCTTTTACACACATAGGAATTGTGGTGCGGTTGTTCAAAGGGTCAAGTTACAAAACAGAAACGAAGGCTCAAATCAACAAAAACACATTAATGGTTAAAAATGTAAGCACGTGTCGTAAGTCACGTATGGTGCTTGTGGACAAAGCACGGCTTATCCGGACTTCCTTTCTTTTTGGTGAGCAAGTGAAGGTTGAGTACTCAGCAAGTACATATAGAACATAAAAGTGTGACTTAATGACTTTCAGTCGGACCCAGAATGCAGTGAGCGTGAGATGGCAGAGTGGATTTATTATTCAAAGGAGAAGCACTTAAGCAGCACGCTTTCACTGAGGTGAACTGCATTCAGCCTGAGCAACTCAACCACGCCCCTTGGTCGGAGCGGGCAGAGAACAGAGTTAGAGTATACAGACGCTCCCCGACTTACATTTTAGTTCAGTTCCGGACGGCCGAACGTAAGGTGAAAAAAAGTAAGTTGTTACTTTATGTTCCAGTGACGTATGACATTCATACTGTACATTCATACTGTATTTATTCATCCATAAATACCATGACCGTATATCATAAAACACCCCTAAATAAATGATTATAAACATAACATTGTAAAATAATATCAAATATATCAAATAATTTTAACATTAATTTAAAAAAAATTAAATTCAAGCAAGATCATTTCAAATAGATACATTTTAATCAAATTCACTCATCAAATATCAAAGACAGTATCAGATATAACTTTTAACATTCTCTATGACTCAATCTTTCTGCTTGTAAATGGTTCCGATGGTCGATGGAGCCATTTGGAAGAAACGTGCAACATTCACGTGTTTTTCCCCAGCATCAATTTTCTTGATAATAGCCATCGTCGTTTCTAATGAGATGGCTTGCCGCTTTTTCTGATTACCACTATCATTAGTAGGCTTATGCTTCTGACCAACCATATTTGCTCAGGGTTACAAAGGTCACAGAGATGACATCTTAACACAAGGGTAACAAGCAGTGAACTGGGAAGGAGGGCATGTTCAGGCTGTCGTTTGTAAACAATGATCGCAGCGTCATGCGGAGGTAGTGTATTACGTCAACATACTACGTAGGTACGTCTCGTACTACAGAGAGCACGCTAAACTCAAAATTTGACATAAAAAAAAAACCGTAAAATTGAAAAATACGTAAAACAAATGAACGTAAGTCGGGGAACGTCTGGACAGTATGAGTGATGTGAGTTAATCCTCTGGCACAGAGGTGAGCGTGCTTGTGTTTATTGGGAGTAGATGAGACTAGTGAATTCAGGTGTGAGCCACATGCAGCTCAGCCACGCCCCTCAGGCGGAGCAGAAAGAAAACAGAGTTAGATGAGCACAGCTGCCAAAATCAAAGTCCCCCAAAACACAGACCATAACATAAAGATCATAAAATAACATGTAGTGTAATAAATTGGATAAACAAAACAAAAAGATAAACATGCTACACCACAGTACATAAAATCACACACACAGACATTCTAAACATTAACTTAAGTCCTGTGCTGGAATAATAATTGAAAAAGACTTTAATACTACAGTGCTTTACAACAGTTCAGATGATTATTCCTCTTCAGGCATTGTAGTATCTTCAGGATAAAGTCTCATTTCTTCAGAAGAGACATCCAACGTCATTACTTTTTTCTGGCGCCTAGCCGGTGTTTGAGTGGCATCATAGAGCTTAACTGGCAATTTAAACACACTAAAAAAAGACTCATTGACAACTTGTTCGTGAATGAGGAAAAAGGGGTGTATACATCATCTCAGCAGGAAGGAGGACAGCCATTGGCTGAATTTGAATCACGTGACAATTGCTCGGCACTGCGAATAGTCAAGGGCCTACTGTACACTGGCCTCCATAATTATTGGCACACCTGTTTAAGATTTGTTAAAATCCTCATAATAGATTACATTTTTTTGCAGAAGTTCCTCTTACACTGAAAATTGTAGAAGAATGTAACTTTCAACTCAAGTGAATTTTAAGGGGAATAAATGCCTGACTAAGAAATAATTATTTTTTCCTAAAATCACCTGTTCCACAATTATTGGAATTATTGATGTACTGTATTTCCGTCATTTCTACAGTAGTTTACAAAGTTGATCAGAGTATCTCGGAACATTTAATTATTAATTCATCACTTCCTGATTCCAGGGTATAATTATGACATGACGCAGAGTCCATGTCTCTTATCTCTGTTTCGGGAAAGACGAAAGAACTTACCGTTCAAATAAGGCACATGTGTGTCGACCTTCACAAATCAGACAATGGCCCTCGCCTGCACCTGACCCCATATCTACTGTCAGAGGTATCTTTCAGAAGTTTAAAACAACTGGAAGAGTGGTAAACAAGCCTGGATGAAGATGTGAGGTCATTTTGCCACCACACACAGTGAGGAGGATGGTAAGAGAAAAAAGTTCTCCAAAGCTCACTGTTAAAGAATCACAACAAATGGGAGCATCTCAGGGACACAAAGTCTCCAAAACAACCATCGGGCTCCATCTACATGCCAACAAGCTGTTTGGGAGGCATGCAGGGAAAAAAAACCTTTCTCTCTCACAATCATAAACACAAACATCCAGAGTTCGCAAAGTGGTTTTGGGACTTCAACTGGGACTGTGGGCTTTGGTCCCAATATAGAGCTTTTTGGCAAACATCCAACAGAACACAAAAAGATGAATACGAAAGCACCTCATGCCCACTGTGAAGTTTGGGGATGGATCAGTGATACTAGGGCCTGTTTCTCTTCCAGAAGCCCTGAGAATGTTGTTAGGCTGCATGGCATCATGAACACTTTGAAATACCAGGACATTTTAAATCAAAATATGGTGGCCTCTGCCTGAAAGCTGAAGATGAGCCATCACTAGGTATTTCAGTGAGATAATGACCCTAAACATGCTGTCCAATGTACACAGAAATGGCTCACCAGACACAGGATCAAGCTCCTCCGATGGCCATCTTAGTCCCCAGACCTCAAACCCTGTGGAGTGGAGTTGAAGAGGAGAGAGCAGAGAAGAGGACCAGGTTGCTGGATAATTTGGAGAGATTGTGCAGAGAGGAAAGGTCCAATATCATCATTCTGTATCCTCCCATCTTGTGGAACATTATAGGAGAAAATTAGGTGCTGTTTTGTTGGTAAAAGTTGGTTATATAAACTATTAACATCTGGGCCTAATAAATATGTGGATATGATGTAAAAGAATTATTTCTTAATGTGGGATTTTTTTTCCCTCTGAATAAACTAAATGAACCCTTTTATGTGGTTAAATGGTGTTAAAAGCGAAGCTGAAGTCTATGAACAGCATCCTCATTTAGGAGCTGTCCAGGTCTGTGAGGGCCATGTGGAGCTCTGTGTTGATGACATCCTCTTTTGACCTGTTTGCCCTGTATGCAAACTGATGTGGATCGAGATCGGCAGGGATGGCAGTCTTGATGCGTGACAAGATGAGTCTCTCGAAACATTTGGTGATGATGGGGGTTGGGGCAACTGGGCGATAGTCGTTTAGGAAGCTTGGTGTGCTCTTCTTAGTCATTGGGGTGATGGTGGCTGTTTTGAGGCTGGTGGTAACCGTACATTGCAGCAGCGAGAGGTTAAAGACGGTGGTAAAAAACCTCTGTTAGTTGAGTAGTATTGTGTTGTATTGTATTTTGAGATTCTATTGTGTTGTTTTGAACTTGTTTTAGTTTGTATATGGTTGCTACAGGCAGGTGTAATTGGTTTATTAGGATATACCTCCTTTAAGTGCACAGAAGAGGTGTGTGTGTTTTGTGTGTGTATTTTCACCCTTGACTTTGCATCACACTGCCCTGTTAGTGCATAGCAATCTGTCCCTCAAGGCTTTCTCTGTGTGTGTGTGTGTGTGTGTGTATACACAAGCACAGCCACACACACACACACACACACACACACACAGGCGGGTGTTAGCTAGGAGGGTACGGATGAGTCATACACCCGTTCCTGCAGAAAGAGATTGTCTTCCTTTCGTTCTTTAGTGCTACTATAAATATCAACTGCTGCTGGTGGACTTTAGCTTCATCATCATCAAGCACACCAATGTGAGTGATTCATCTCCTTCATATAGCTGTGTGTGTGTGTGTGTGTGTGTGTGTGTGTGTGTGTGTGTGTGTGTGTGTGTGTGTGAGAAAGAGACAGTTGGTTATCTTACATTGCACTCCTTTCTAAGGTTTTGATTTTTAAAAAAAAATCAATGCTTTCTGTGCAGTATGGTCTCTCCCTCCCTCCGTCTCTCTCTCTCTCTCTCTCTCCCTCTCTCTCTCTCTCTCTCTCTCATACACACACATACACATCCACAGTTCAAGATCTGCTCCTCCTTGGGTAAAAGTGAGTTTGTTCAGTGTGTTGTAGTTACTGGGTGTTAGATTTGTTTTGACTTTGACCGAGTTAAGCAGGTATGTGGAGATGTCTCTCTCTCTCTCTCTCTCTCTCTCTCTCTCTCTCTCTCTCTCTCTCTGTGTGTGTGTGTGTGTGTGTGTGTGTGTATGCTTGGTGTCATGCCCTTGAAATGCGCTGTGTATAGTGATGACGCTCCTGCTGAAGTGTTTTTTTCTTACTTCTACTCATTTACATAATATTTACATGTGTGTGTGTGTGTGTGTGTGTGTGTGTGTGTGTGTGTATATATATATATATATATATATATATATATATATATATATATATAGTCCTTCTCAAAAATTAGCATATTGTGATAAACTTCATTATTTTCTGTAATGTACTGATAAAAATTAAACTTTCATATATTTTAGGTTCATTGCACACCAACTGAAATATTTCAGGTCTTTTACTGTTTTAATACCGATGATTTTACAGCTCATGAAAACCCCAAATTCCTATCTCAAAAAATTAGCATATCATGAAAAGGTACTCTAAACGAGCTATTAACCTAATCATCTGAATCAACCAATTAACTCTAAACACCTGCAAAAGATTCCTGAGGCTTTTAAAAACTCCCAGCCTGGTTCATTACTCAAAACCGCAATCATGGGTAAGACTGCCGAACTGACTGCTGTCCAGAAGGCCATCATTGACACCCTCAAGCAAGAGGGTAAGACACAGAAAGAAATCTCTGAGCGTATAGGCTGTTCCCAGAGTGCCCTATCAAGGTACCTCAGTGGGACATCTGTGGGAAGGAAAAAGTGTGGCAGAAAATGCTGCGCAACCAGAAGAGGGTCTGAAGAGGACCCTGAGGAAGATCGTGGAGAAGGGCCGATTCCAGACCTTGGGGGACCTGTGGAAGCAGTGGACTGGGTTACAGATGCTGCATTCCCAGGTCAAGCTACTTTTGAACCAGAAACAGCGGCAGAAGTGCCTGACCTGGGCTACAGAGAAGCAGCACTGGACTGTTGCTCAGTGGTCCAAAGTAGTTTTTTTGGATGAAAGCAAATTTTGCATGTCATTCAGAAATCAGGTGCCAGAGTCTGGAGGAAGACTGGGGAGAAGGAAATGCCAAAATGCCTGAAGTCCAGTGTCAAGTACCCACAGTGAGTGATGGTCTGGGGTGCCATGTCAGCTGCTGGTGCTGGTCCACTGTGTTTTATTAAGGGCAGGGCCAATGCAGCTAGCTATCAGGAGATTTTGGAACACTTCATGCTTCCATCTGTTGAAAAGCTTTATGGAGCTGAATATTTTCATTTTTCAGCACGACCTGGCACCTGCGCACAGTGCCAAAACCACTGCTAAATGGTTTACTGACCATGGTATTACTGTGCTCAATTGGCCTGCCAACTCTCCTGACCTGAAGCCCATAGAGAATCTGTGGGATATTGTGAGGAGAAAGTTGAGAGACACCAGACCCAACACTGTGGATGAGCTTAAGGCCGCTATCGAAGCATCCTGGGCCTCCGTAACACCTCAGCAGTGCCACAGGCTGATTGCCTCCATGCCACGCCGCATTGAAGCAGCCATTTCTGCAAAACGATTCCCGACCAAGTATTGAGTACACAACTGAACATAATTATTGGAAGGTTGAGTTTTTTTGTATTTAAAACACTTTTTTTTATTGGTCGAATGAAATATGCTAATTTTTTTATAGGGATTTTTTGTTTTTCTTTACTTTTTTTGCCAAAATTATCAATATTAAAACAATTAAAGGCTTGAACTACTTCAGTTGTGCTTAATGAATCTAAAATATATGAAAGTCTAATGTTTATCAGTACATTACAGAAAATCACAATACAATGAACTTTTTCACAATATGCAAATTTTTTGAGAAGTGTGTGTGTGTGTGTGTGTGTATATATATAGATTTATATATATATATATATATATATATATATATATATATATATAAATCTATCTTTTTTCCTTTCGGCTCCTCCCTTCAGGAGTCGCCACAGCGAATCGCCTGCCTCCATCTCACCCTGTCTTCTGCATCTTTTTCTCTTACACCAACTACATTTATGTGGTCCTTCACCACATCCATAAATCTTCTCTTTGGTCTTCCTCTAGATCTTCTGCCTGGTAGTTCCAACCTCAGCAATCTACTACCAATGTACTACTACCTCCACTGTACATGTCCAAACCATTTCAATCTTATATATATATATATATATATATATAATATGAACGTGTCTGTGTGTGTATTAATGGAAAAAATGCTTGTGTGTGTGTACACACACTTTGGGGCAGTGGCAGATGTGACACATCTGAATGGGAGCTAGATGACCCTGCCTTCAAGAGTCTTGGGCAGATGGGGCTCGTCAACTTTGATAGGTCACCCATCGAGGGAGTAAACCTGATCCAATCTGGAGTGGAGCCCCTAAGGTGCACTGGCTTTTACTTTGATTCCTGTCCAGCATTTCCTTTAGCTAACCTGGTGCCAATTATCGTGCATGCACTTCTTTGGACCCTACCAGCAAGGCCAAGAGTGGGGTTCTGATGCTTGGGAAGGCCAGGATCACTATACTGAACATCCATGCTTGCACTCTGGAGAGGCCACTACAGCTTCATTCCAGTGTCGGCGCAACACGGGAGGTAACAGTTGCAGGTCCACTCGATTGGTGTAGAGAATGGCCGCCATGGGCTCCCTCAGACGGTAGGAGAGACTTTGTGCCTCACTGGTCAGCTACCGCCCACCTCAGCCAGTAAGATACAGGCCTGCCATGTCTGCCTGCTACATTATGTGACTGGAGCCTGTGCTTTTAGACATGACAGGTGGATGCAAAACCCTCACCTGTCAAAAACAAAGAAAACCTACAAAGTAGTCCCCAGCACTTCACTTCATAAGCTGGAATGTTTGGAGCATGTGTCCCCCAGGTCTTACAGAAGACCTACAGCAGATGGCAGGCACCAGGAAAAACTGCCATCATTGATAGGGTAGTTTCAAAACTTGACATCACCATTGCCGCACTGCAAGAAACTAGGCTTGCCTGCAGTTGATTTCTTCGGGAGGAGAACCACACTTTCTTTTGGAAAGGCAGAAAGGAACCTCGCAAAACCTCGCAACCATGGAGTCAGCTTTGCCATCAAAAATGACCTTCTGTCTTCTGTAGAGCCTCCAAGTGGGGGCACAGAGCACATCCTGTTTATCCACTTCTCCACTGCAGCTGGCCCTGCAAACATCAGTTCCTATGCCCCCACGCTTTGCATGCCTGACGACACTAAAGACCACTTCTACGAACAGCTGGACAACCTGATTGGCATGATCCCCCAAGGTGAGCCCCTTCTCCTTGGAGATTTCCATGCCAGGGTTGGTTCTGATTGTGAGTCCTGGCCCTCATGTCTCAGACCCTATGGCACAGGAAGGGTGAACGGCACAATTAGAATAATGGGCAAAGACTTTTATAACTCTGCTCCTTTTGTAGCCTGTGTGTTACTAACACCTTTTTTGACGGCAAACCTCAGCACCATGTCTCATGGAAACACCCAAAGTCTCACCACTGGCACCAGTTGGACCTCATGATCACAAGGTGACCCTTTTTTTGTAGCTTTCTCTCCACCCTGAGTTTTCACAGTGCCGATTGTGACACTGACCATACCCTGGTCTGCAGCAAAGTGAGACGCTAACCAAAGAAAGTCCACCGTGCAAAACCAAGCAGCCACTCTACATCAATATTGCCAAAATGGCTGAAGCTGACTGCAAGGAAGACTTTCTGTCTTCTCTCAAGCATACACTGCAAGACCTAAAAGGAAAGGATGCCACCTCGCACTAGAACTTTATCTAGGCCATCATCGAGAACACAGCCATGCTGGCCTTCAGCAAGATGGCAAGACCCAACTAGGACTAGTTCAACATGTACATTGCTGACATGGAACCTGTCATTAAGTCCCAGAGACAAGCATTGCTGGCCTACAAAGAGACCTCTGACCAAAGAACTCTCGACGCCTTTTGGGCTGGCCGCAGCAAAGCTCAAAGCATTGCAAGGTGCTGTGCCAACAACTTTTGGCTCCAGCTCTGTGATCGCATTCCAAACAGAATCAGAGAACGGTAACATCAAACATATGTTTGACAGAATCAAAAAAGTCATCGGCTCTACAGTAAAGAAAACTGCTCCACTCAAGTCCGCCTCAGGCAAGACCATAGTCGACCGCAATGATCAGATGGGTAGAGCACTACTCCAAGCTCTATTCCAGAGACAGTGTGGTCTCTGATGCAGCCCTTCGCGCTATGGATAAACTCGATGCTCTACCCACTACTGAGGAGCTCAGCAAAGCCTTTGACTCACTCTCCAGTGGGAAAGCTTCAGGCAATGATGACATATCACCACAGCCCTGTTGAAGCCACTCCATAAACTGCTCTGTCTCTGCTTGAAGGAGGGTGTTGTCCTCCAAGACATACACGATGCAACCATTGTTACCCTATATAAGACCAAGGGTGACCACAGTGACTGCAGCAATTACAGAGGCATTTCACTGCTGAGCAATTTCATGAAGGTTTTCGCCCGCATTCTGCTCACAAGGCTACAGACAGTTGCAGCACACATTTACCCTGAGACCCACATTGCCTTCATTGTCCTGACAAAGGCATTCAACCTTGTCAGCAGGAAAGGCCTCTTCCAACTTTTGGAGAAGATTGGCTCCCCCCCAACTTTGCAACTTGGTAGTCTCCTTCAATGAAGACATGAAGGGCACAGACATGTATGACAGATCTTGCTCTGACCCATTCCTCATCGAGAGCGGCATGAAGCAGGGTTGTGTTCTGGCCCCGATACTATTTGGTATCTTCTTCCTCTTTCTGACACCTGTCTTCAAGTCATCATCTGATGGCTTGTATCCTCACAAGCGCTCTGACGGGAAACTCTTCAACCTCACGCACCTTCATGCCAAAACCAAAATGACAGAAATCCTCATGCGATGAATGCTCTTCGTAAATGACAGCTCTTGCAACACATAGAGAAGAGGTTCTGCAGAGACTTATTGACCGTTTCTCCTTTGTCTCACAGTGAGCATTAAAAAGACAAACGTGAGTGCCCAAGCCATCAGCCATGCTCCTTGCATCAAGATCAATGACCACACCCTGGAGGTGGTGGACAAGTTCACGTATCACGGCTCCACCATCTCCACGAACATGATTCTCAACTCAGAGATCAGCAAATGCATCGGGAAGGCTGCAGCCACCTTGTCCAAACTGACTAAACGGGTCTGGGACAACAAACTACTCATGCTGAACACCAAGGTGCACGTGTACGAGGCATGCATACACAGCACATTACTCTATGGCAGTGAGACTTGGACCACATACATGCACGAGGAATGTCGACTGCTTTCACATGCGCTGCCTGAGGCATATTCTGGGCATCAAGTAACAAGACCGCGTGTCAAACAATGACATTCTCACGAGTGCTGTAGTTCCCTCTATACACTCTCTCCTGAGTCAGCGGCGTCTCAGATGGCTAGGCCATGTACGACGCGTGCAGGACAGTCACATTTCCAAAGATGTCCTGTAGGACCAACTGACATCAGGCACCTGGCGTGTGGGGCGACCTTCCCTTCGCTACAAAGACACATGCAAGCATAACGTGAAAGCCTGCAACATAAACATCTCAGACTGGGAGTCGACTGCAGATAACTGTATTTGCTGGAGGTAGAACGTGAGACAGGGCATCAAACAGGCCACTAATGACAGAGGCTTGAAGATGGCTGAAAAGCAGGCACGCAGAAAACAAAGTGCCTCTTCTGTGTCCACCACCCCATACAGTTTTACTTGCTCTGTCTGCAGTATGGATTGCTGTTAACGCATCGGGCTCTACAGTCACTCACGGCGCTGCAGCTCAATCACGGTTTGACCTTCCAAAGGGGCGTAACAGCAGCATCTTTCGAGATTTGCTGCCAAAAAAGGTGTGTGTATGAATATCTGTCTGTATGAACGTGTTTCTATGTGTATAAATGTGTGTGTGTGTGTGTGTGTGTGTGTGTGTGTATACGAACGTGTTTGTGTGTCTAAGTGTATGTGTGTATAAATGTGTGTTGGTGTGTGCATGGGAATATCTGTATGAATGTGTGTGTGTGTGTGGGTGTGTGGGTGTGGGTGTGTGTGTGCGCGTATAAATGTGGGTCTGTACGAATGTGTTTGAGTGTATAAGTATGTGTGTGTGTGTGTGTGTGTGTGAGAATATCTGTATGAACGGGTGTGTCTATGTGAATGTCTGTCTGTATGAACGTGTTTCTATGTGTATAAGTGTATATGTGTGTATAAATGTGTCGGCAGTGATGGTCTAGTGGATAGAGCGCAGGATCGCTGATCCTAAGGTTGGGGTTCGAGTCCCCACAAGGTTGTCACTGTTCCCCCAGTGCAGATAACTGGGTTATCAAAGGCCGGCCATGCCTCTCACTGTCTATGGTGAAAGGCATGTAAAAGAACCATTGCTGACTTTCGTAAAGAGTAGCTGCAAAGCCGTGAGCGTGGTTCTGTCCCTTGCTAAAGGGTTGTGACAGGAAGAGCATCCGACGTAAAAACCTATGCCAAATAAAATGTGCGAATCATTCGCTGTGGCAACTCCCGAGAAAGGGAAAAAGCCGAAAAGAAAAAGAAAATGTGTGTTGATGTGTGCATGTTAATATTTGTATGAATGTGTGTATGAAGGTCTTTATGAACGGTTGTGTGTGTATAAATTTGTGTGTGTGTGTGTGAGAATGTGTGTACTTGCATGTTGTGTGCGTGTGTGTGTGTGTGTGTGTGTATGTGTGTGCAAGAGAGAAAGTTCCCATCTGGCTATTTTTCTACTTCTTTCACCCTTGTTCCCTAGAGCGCAGAGGTCGGGAACCTATGGCTCGCGAGCCAGATGTGGCTCTTTTGATGACTGTATCTGGTTCTCAGATAAATCAGGTGGCCTTTCTTATCAGAATAACAACGACATAATTTCACTGTCATTTAAATAAAAATACAAAAAAGCCATCAAATAAAACAAAAACATGAATAAATCTCACGCATTTAAATCTATACATCTATTTTCAATGCCACATGTCACTGTGGCGCTCAGCGAGAGCCAATCCTTTCTGTACACCAGTATGCAGGCGGGTCCGAGACCTTGAAACTCTAATTTTATTAGATTATAACAACAGCTACAGATTGAAGTCTTTTTGAGTAAAAAGGTAAATTTTCTCGTTTTTTATCAGCTAATTTGCACGAAGCCAAGCACAGCTGGCAAGCAAACACAAATGGACAGAAATGGACAAAACTTCAACTCGCACACCAGCTGATTGCCAAAACTTGGAACGTGCTTCCTGTCACATACCAAACACTGCAGCATGTGAGTCCTGTTGTATTGACCATGTTTGCATGTTTGCATGTATGCATGCAAGCAGTCCTTCTCACCTGAAAAACATCAAGACCAACCTGCAGTCACATTTAACAGATGGAAGCCTAAACACCTGCATGAAGCTGAACCTCACCACGTATCACCCAGACTACAAAGCCACCAGCAAAACCATGCAGTACCAGAAGTCACATTAATAGTAAAAAGTACTTTTCTCATTAATAAATAACTTCGGTATGTCAATGTAATTTAAAATAAATTCAGAGTTTTATTATACTCTCAAATTGTAGGTCTTCTTATTCAATTTAGTTATTCAGTTATTTAGTTATTCAGGATATATATATATATATATATATATATATATATATATATATATATATATATATATATATAAAATGTATACTAGTGTGTGTGTGTATGTATATATACACACATACACACACTAGTATATAAGGAGGTAGGAGCACACAGGTAGACTACATCTTGTGTAGGCGATGTAGTTTGAAGGAATAGTTACGTATTCATGTTCATCTACTTAACTGTTGTGTATCTGATGGAATAACAGCTTACAACACACTCCTCTACCATGCAACAGAGGGGAAAAGGAAGTGATGGGCAGGTTTGGTATCCAGGACAGGAACAGATGTTGATGGATTTTGTAAAAAGGATGGAAATGGCTGTGGTGAATACTTTCTCCCAGAAGAGACAGGAGCATATGCTGACTTATAAAAGCAGACATAGAAGCACACAGGTAGACTACATCTTGTGTAGGCGATGTAATTTGAAGAAAGTCAGTGACTGCAAAGTAGTATTGGTGAGTGTTGCCAGACAACATAGGATGGCCGTGTGCAGGATGATGCTGATGGTGAAGAAGGCAAAGGCAGAGCAGAAGACAAAGTGGTAGAAGCTGAAAAAGGAAGAGTGTCATGCTGTCATCTAGGAGGAGTTGAAATAGGCTTTGGGTGGTCAGGAAGTGCTTCCAGATGACTGGACAACTACAGCTAATGTGATCATGGAGACAGGTAGGAGAATACTTGGTGTGCCATCTGGAAGGAAATTAGATAAGGAGACTTGGTGGTGGAATGAGGAAGTGCAGGGGTGTGTACAAAGAAAGAGGTTAGCTAAGAAGAAGTGGGACATTGAGAGGACTGAAGAGAGTAAACAGGAGTACAGGGAGACGCAGCGTAGTAAGGGGGAAAAATACAGGTTGGCACAGCAGAGAACTAGAGATGGGCAGGGCGTGCAATAAGTTAGAGTGATTAAGAACATAGAGGAAAATGTATTGACTGATGACAGAAGTGTACTGGGAAGATGGAAAGAATACTTTGAAGAGCTGATGAAATGAGGAAAATTAGAGAGAAAAAAAGAGTAGAATAGGTGACTGTTGAGGACCAGGAAGTAGCAAAGATTAGTAAGGGTGAAGTGAGGAGGGCATTGAAGAGAATGAAGAGTGGAAAGGCAGTTGGTCCTGATGACATTCTGGTGGAGGTATGGAAGTGTCAAGGAGAGGTAGCAGTAGGTCTTAGAGAGTGAGAGGATACCGGAGGAATGGAGGAGAAGTGTACTGGTTCCCCTTTTTTAAGAACAAGGGAGACGTGCGGAGTTGTGGCAACTACAGAGGGATAAAGTTGATGAGCCATATAATGAAGTTATGAGATAGATTAGTGGAAGCTAGACTAAGGGCAGAGGTCAGCATCTGTGAACAACAGTTTGGTTTCATGCCAAGAAAGAGCACCACAGATGCAGTGTTTGCTTTGAGGATGTTCATAGAGAAGTACAGAGAAGGTCAGAGGGAGCTGCATTGTGTCTTTATGGATCTGGAGAAAGCATATGACAGGGTGCCAAGAGAGGAATTTTGGTATTGCATGAGGAAGTCTGGAGTGGCAGAGAAGTATGTTAGGGTGGTGCAAGACAGTGGTGAGGTGTGCTCTCGGTGTGACAGAAGAGTTCAAGGTGGAGGTAGGACTGCATCAAGGGTCAGCTCTGAGCCCCTTCTTGTTTGCTATGGTGATGGACAGGCTGACAGATGAGGATGGACAAGATTCCCCATGGACTATGATGTTTGCAGATAACATTGTGATCTGTAGTGAGAGCAGAGAACAAGTGGAGGAAAATCTAGAGAGGTGGAGGTATGCCCTGGAAAGGAGGGGAATGAAGGTTAGTCTCAGTAAGACAGAATACATGTGTGAACGACAAGGACCCAAAAGGAATGTTGAGGTTACAGGGAGCAGAGATAAAGAAGGTGGAGGATTTTAAGTACTTGGGCTCAACAATCCAGAGCAATGCAGAGTGTGGAAAAGAGGTGAAGAAGCGTGTGCAGGCAGGTTTTAATGGTTGGAGAAAAGTGTCCGGTGTGATGTATGATAGAAAGGTATTGGCAAGAATGAAAGGAAAAGTGTACAAGACGGTGTCGAGGCCAGGGATGTTGTACAAGGTTTACAGTGGCCCTGGGGAAAAGACAGGAGACAGAGCTGGAGGCCGCAGAGATGAAAATGTTGAGGTTCTCTTTAGGAGTAACGAGGATGGATAGGATCAGGAATGAGTACATCAAAGGGACAGCACATGTTAGAAGTTTTGGAGACAATGTCAGAGAGGCTAGATTGCGATGGTTTGGACATGTACAGAGGAGGGATATTGAGTACATTGGTAGTAGGATACTGAGATTGGACCTACCAGGCAGAAGGCCTAGAGGAAGACCAAAGATTTATGGATGTGGTGAAGGAGGACATGAAGGTAGTTGGTGTAAGAGAAGAAGATGCAGAGGATAGGGTGAGATGGAGGAGGAAGATGATTCGCTGTGGTGACTACTGAAGGGAACAGCTGAAAGGAAAAGTAGAACAACACTTTTAAAATGTTTTTTTTTTTTTTTGGGGTTCTCTTAGTCAAAAAGGTTTCCGACCCCTGCTGCAGCGAATTTCTTCTCTTTTCACTGTGTCAGAGTGCACACACGTGAGTGTGGGTATGTGTGTGACTTAGCAGTCACGTTTTTCCCCCCCCCCCCCCCCCCTTCTCCACACACACACACACACACACACACACACACACAGTGTTAAATCATGAGGAAGTTAATGTGGTGTTAAGTCTGCTGACTGATCTTCCTCTCATTCTGCTGAGGAGAGACAAACGCAAGATCAATCTCTGACTCATTACGGTTGCCATATCCTCCCAAAATCCTTCAGATACAGCTCTCAGGGTGCCATATCCTTCAGGAATGTTCCCAGTTAAAGTTTGGCATAATGCAGGAGTCCAGAGTTCTGACTCAGCCCTGGAGAGTGCGGTCTCACTCCTGTCCCAGTGCTGATGAAGGTTGCTCAACAGTTTCACTCTCCCTGAAGGGCGATTCAAACATCTCTGCCTCTTGTTCTAAATTCTGAGAATTTCCAAATCTCAACTTTAAAAGATAAAGCTAAAGGATTTTGAAAGATGTGTGTGTGTGTGTGTGTGTGTGTGTGTGTGTGTGTGTGTGTGTGTGTGTGTGTGTTCAGTAACACTAGCATTAAATAAAGAGAATAAAGCAGCACACCATTATATTTCTACAGAACTCCAGTACCCAGTCCACTCTGGGGTTTATTAGTGTTTAATAATCTTTGCTGTTGGTTTGTGAAATCTACTGGAGTTTAGTAATGTTTGTTGATGTTCTGTGTTGCCTGTCTGTGTTTGGTAGTTTCTTTCTGTGTTTGGTAGTAGCTGTTAGTTACTCTGACTATGTTCTTTGGTGTTCTGTTGATGCTCCGTAGTGTCTGTTGGTGTCCGGTAATGTCTGTGGGTTTTTGATAGTGTCTGGGTTCTATAGTGTCTGTCGGTGTTTTGTGGTCTTCTGGGTGTCTGTTGGTGTTCTGTAGTGTCTGTCGGTGTTCTGTAGTGTTCTGTTGGTAGTCTGTAGTATCTGGGTTCTATAGTATCAGTTGGAGCTCTGTTGTTGTTCTGTTATGTATCAGTGTTCTGTCAGTGTTTGGTAGTGTCTAGGTTCTATAGTACCTGTTGGTGTTCTGTCAGTGTTCTGTAATCTCTGACGGTGTTCTGTGGTATTCTGTTGATACTCGGTAGTGTCTGTCAGTGTTTGGTAGCATTCATTGTTGTTCTATCATGTATGTGGGTGTTCTGTCAGTGTTTGGTAGTCTCTGACAGTGTTCTGTTGGTGCATGGTAGTGTCTGTCGCTGCTCGGTAGTGTTTGGGTGCTATAATTGTTAGTGTTTGGTAATGTCTGGGTTCTATAGTGTTGGTGGTGGTGTTCTGTCAGTTCTTGGTAGTGTCTGTTGGTGTTTGGTATTGTCTATTAATGTTCAGTAGTGTCTGGGTTCTATAGTATCTGTTGGTGTTCTGTTAGTGTTCTGTAGTCTCTGACGGTGTTCTGTGGTGTCCTATTAGGGTCATGTAGTGTCTCATGGTGTTCAGTGTTTGTTGGATGTTTTTCCAGTGTTGGGAAATTTATATTTCTCCTGCTGTTTTTTGCCAATTAATTGCAGCAGCAGTTTGGGCTCTGCAGTTTCTCTATAAATAGATCTTCATTAGATTATAGTTGGACAGGAATCAGATCTCAGTGCAGTTTATTGTGATCTGTAAAGTGTGTGTGTGGGGGGGTGATCTGAATGCTTATGGTGTGTCTGAGATAAATGAGCTTGTTAGCCTTTGAGTTTTGTGTGTGTGTGTGTGTGTGTCTGTGTGTGTCTGTGTGTGTCTGTGTGTGTCTGTGTCCGTAACCGGAGCCTTGATTAGCGAGAGCTCTCTCTCTCTCTCTCTCTCTCTCGCTCTCTCTCTCTCTCGCTGTGCTTGATAGCACACCCCACAGGTCATGAGGTCACAGACGAGAGAAATGAGAAACACTGAATCTCTCACAACTCGCTCTCACATCAACACACTTTATTTCTGTTTTTATGATGCTGACAAGTAACCCATTGGGCATTTTTTGCTTTGTGTGTGTGTGTGTGTGTGTGTGTATTAGTGTTAGTGTTCTGTTACTGGTTCTGTATACCTCACTTGGTGCTTACGATGATGTCACACGGGTCCTACATGGGGACGATGGTCTAGTTGTAATCTAGTTGTAATGTTTTTATTTAAGTTCCTCATCTTTACCCCAGTGCACTAACTGGGTTGTCGAAGGCCGGCGTGTGTCTCACTGTCTGTGTAGGAGGTTCATGTAAAAGAACCATTTCTGACTTCCGTAAAGAGCTGCATAGCCAACAACGTGAACACCGGGGATTTAGCTCAGTTGGTAGAGCGCCCACTTTATCCTCTGGAAGGTCGGAGTTCAAATCCGGCCGCGTCATACCATAAGACGTTAAAATTTGGTAGTTGTTGCTTCCTGCTTAGTGCTCAGCATCAAAGGATAGAACGCATTAACTGGCGCCGCACAAAAAACATCAAAGAGCACTTTGAGCATAATATTCAGTATGGATAAAGCGCTATATAAATCTACTACTGCAATACAATGTGATTATGCCATGCGATGGCCTGGCGAGCTGTTCAGTGTGTACTCTGCCCTTACCCAGAGTCAGCCAAGATGGGCGCCAGCCTTCCCAGGACCTTAATTAGGATTAAGCGGTTCAGAAAAATGAATGAATGAATGAATACTGATCTATAGACTGGTTCTCACTTGTCATATTAGTGGTCCCGGTTTAATTTCTTCTACCAGGCATAGATGTTTCCAGTGGGTCAGAGGGGTTCTATGAGGACAGACTGGCTATAGCTGTTTTTGTTTGATACAGGGGTATCAGACTGGTCATATTTGGTCAAGGTTGCTCGAGTTTGTTAGGGTGGCTCTTCTTGCTGCGTGGGGATTTTAGTTGTCCAGTCTGGCTGTTTGGTCAGAGGTTTGGACAGGTTCTATTTGATCAAGATGATTACATTTGGTCAGGATGTCTTTCTGGTCTATTTGGTTGGGCTGGTAGCTGGTTCTTGAATGTGGATCTACAGAAACGGTGCTGGTATTTTTCTCTGTGTTGTTGGAGCACTTCTGTGAGCAGGTCACACAATTTAAATGAAATAAGGAAAACTAGTTATCAGTTAAAATCACTGGGTCTGTGTGTACCAGAAAAGCGCAGACCTGCGTGTGGATATATTAAAATAACGAAGTGTGTGTGTGTGTGTGTGTGTGTGTGTGTGTGTGTGTGTGTGTGTATGTGCAGATGACTCTGGGGAGGAAGAACCCACTTCACGCTCGGACCGCAGTGAACTACAGGGGGCGCTGAAGACGTTGGCGAGTAAGCTGGACGATCTGTGTACATGTAATGATCTGATAGCAAAGCACGGCGCGGCACTGCAACGTTCTCTCAGCGAGCTTGAGGCTCTGCGAGTCCCTGTCGAGGGTAGCGAGAAGATCAAGGCTGTGAACGAGAGAGCCACTCTGTTCCGCATCACCTCTAATGCTATGATCAACGTGAGTGTAATGTACCTACGGGCTCCAGAATCACAGTGGGGTTCTATCTGGCCTCATCACTGTTCTGGTGCTGTTATCGAACTTGAATCATCAATTGATGAGGTACTGGGGATGTGAGCGAGTGTGGAGGAGTGTTACAGGCTGTAATAGGGGTTTGTGTGTGTGTCTGTGTGTGTGTGTGTGTGAGTGATGAGTGCCATGTGAGGTGCTGTTAGATGGGATGTAATTTTCCTCTCTGCACCAGTTCTTGCTTGAATGTGCCGTGTCTGATTGATTTTAATAAGGCTCCCAATCACAGCGACTCTTCCACACCCCGGTGTCTCTTGTACTTGTCCGCTAACGCCATCTGCGTGTGATGTGAGATGATGGAGTGGGAGGACTGAAGTAGCCCGTTACATAGCAGCATAAGACATTGTTGCTTTTTTATTCATGTTCATTAACTTAACTGTTGTATATCTGATGGAATAACAGCTTACAACACTCTCCTCTTCCAGGCAACGGAGTGGACTAGGAAATGATGGGCACGTTTGGTATCCAGGACAGGAACACAGAACAACAGATGTTCATAGATTTTGTAAAAAGGATGGAAATGGCTGTGGTGAATACTTTCTCCCAGAGGAGACAGGAGCATAGGGTGCCTTATAAAAGCGGACCCAGGAGCACACAGGTAGACTACATCTTGTGTAGGCGATGTAATTTGAAGGACGTCAGTGACTGCAAAGTTGTAGTGAGTGAGAGTGTTGCCAAACAGCATAGGATGGTGGTGTGCAGGATGATGTTTGATGATGAAGAAGGTGAAGAAGGCAAAGGCAGAGCAGAAGACAGAGTGGTAGATGCTGAAAAAGGAAGAGTGTCATGCTGTCTTCTAGGAGGAGTTGAAACAGGCTTTGGGTGGTCAGGAAGTGCTTCCAGATGACTGGACAACTACAGCTAATGTGATCATGGAGACAGGTAGGAGAGTACTTGGTGTGTAAACTGGAAGGAAATTAGATAAGGAGACTTGGTGGTGGAATGAGGAAGTGCAGGGGTGTGTACAAAGAAAGAGGTTAGCTAAGAAGAAGTGGGACTTTGAGAGGACTGAAAAGAGTAAAGGGATACACAGCGTAGTGAGGGAAAAAAATACAGGTTGGCAAGGCAGAGGAATAGAGATGGGAAGGGCGTGCATTAAGTTAGAGTGATTAAGAACAGAGTGGGAAATGTATTGACTGACGACAGAAGTGTGCTGAGAAGATGGAAAGAGTAATTTGAAGAGCTGATGAATGAGGAAAATGAGAGAGAAAAAAAGAGTAGAAGAGGTGACTGTTGAGGACCCGGAAGTAGCAAAGATTAGTAAGGGTGAAGTGAGAAGGGCATTGAAGAGGATGAAGAGTGGAAAGGCAGTTGATATACCGGTGGAGGTATGGAAGTGTCTAGGAGAGGTAGCAGTAGATTTTCTGACAAGAACATTCAACAAGGTCTGAGAGAGTGAGAGGATGCCGGAGGAATGGAGAAGTGTGCTGATGCCCATTTTAAAGAACAAGGGAGACGTGCAGAGGTGTGGATAAAGGGATAAAGTTGATGATGAGCCATACGAAGTTATGGGAAAGAATAGTGGAAGCTAGATGAAGGGCAGAGGTCAGCATCTGTGAATAACAGTTTGGTTTCATGCCAAGAAAGAGCACCACAGATGTAGTGTTTGCCTTGAGGATGTTAATAGAGAAGTACAGAAAAGGTCAGGGTCAGAGGGAGCTGCATTGTGCCTTTGTGGATCTGGAGAAAGCATATGGCAGGGTGCCAAGAGAGGAACTGTGGTATTGTATAAGGAAGTCTGGAGTGGCAGTGAAGTATGTTAGAGTGGTGCAGGACACGTATGAGAGACGTAAGACAGTGGTGAGGTGTGCTGTAGGTGTGACAGACGAGTTCAAGGTGAAGGTGGGACTGCATCAAGCATCAGCTCTGAGCCCCTTCTTGTTTGCTATGGTGATGGACAGGCTGATGGATGAGGTTAGACAAGAATCTCCATTGACTATAATGTTGCAGATGACATTGTGATCTATATTGAGAGCAAGTGGAGCAAAATTTAGTGAGGTGAAGGTATGCCGTGGAACGGAGAGGAATTATGTTTTAACTTCAGTAACACAGAATACATGTGTGTGAACGACAAGGACCCAAGAGTAATGGTGAGGTTACAGGGAGCAGAGATAAAGAAGGTGGAGGATTTTAAGTACTTAGGCTCAACAATCCAGAGCATGGATAGTGTGGAAAAGCGGTGAAGAAGCATGTGCAGGCAGGTTAGAATGGTAGGAGAAGAGTGTCCAGTGTGATGTGTGATAGGACGGTATCATCAAGAATGAAAGGAAATGTGTACAAGGCGGTGATGAGTCCAGCGATGTTGTACAAGGTTTAGAAACAGTGGCACTGAGGAAAAGACAGGAGTCAGAGCTGGAGGTAGCAGAGATGAAAATGTTGAGGTTCTCTTTGGGAGTAACAAAGATGGATAAGATCAGGAATCAGTACATCAAAGGGATAGCACATGTAAGAAGTTTTGGAGACAAAGTCAGAGGGGCTAGATTGAGATGGTTTGGACATGTACAGAGGAGGGATAGTGAATATGTTGGTAGTAGGATGCTGAGGTTGGAACTGCCGGGCAGAAGGCCTAGAGGAAGACCAAAGATTTATGGATATGGTGAAGGAGGACATGAAGGCAGTTGGTGTCAGAGAAGAAGATGCAGAGGATAGGTTAGATGGAGGCAGATCATTTGCTGTGGCAACCCCTGAAGGGAGCAGCCAAAAGGAAAAGAAGAACACTCTCTTCTACCTGTCTACTCTTACCCCACCTTCTCCTACCTGTCTGCTCTTACCCCACTCTCCCCTACCTGTCTACTTTTACCTCACTCTCCCCTATCTGTCGATTCTTACCCCCCGTACCTGTCTTTTCTTATATTCCTCACCCTATTCTACCTGTCAACTCTTATTCCACTATCCCAACCTGTCTGCTCTTACCCCACCCTACCTGCCTACTCTTACTTCTCCCTCTCATACCTCTCTACTCTTATACCACTCTCCCCTTCCTGTCTACTCTTACCCCACGCTACTTGTCTACTCTTACCCCACCCTTCCTGTCTACTCTTACCCCACTATCCCCAACCTGTCTACTCTTACCCCACCCTGCATGTCTACTCTTACCCTACTGTCCTCTATCTGTCTGCTCTTACCCCATGCACCCCTACTCGTCTACTCTTACCCCACTCTCCCCTACCTGTCTACTCTTACCCCACCCTCCCCTATCTGTCTGCACTAACCCCATCATCCCCTACCTTTCTACTCTTACCCCACTCTACCTGTCTACTCTTCCTTCACTCTCCCCTACCTGTCTATTCTTACCCCACCCTCCCCTATCTGTCTGCACTAACCCCATCCTCCCCTATTTTTCTACTCTTACCCCACTCTACCTGTCTACTCTTCCTTCACTCTCCCCTACCTGTCTATTCTTACCCCACCCTCCCCTATCTGTCTGCACTAACCCCATCCTCCCCTACCTTTCTACTCTTACCCCACTCTACCTGTCTACTCTTCCTTCACTCTCCCTACCTGTCTATTCTTACCCCACCCTCCCCTACCCTTCTACTGTTACCCCACCCTCCCTGTCTACTCGTGAGCCCACCCTCCCTACCCTTCTACTGTTACCCCACCCTCCCCTGTCTACTCGTAGCCCATCCTCTTCTACCCGTCTACTCTTGCCTTAGGCTGTCCACTCTTACACCACCTTTCCATATCTGTCAACTCTTATCCCACCTTGCCTGTCTACTCTTACCCCACCCTTTCCTACACGTCTACTCTTACCCTACCCTCTCCTACCTGTCTACTCTTGCCTTAGTCTTCCTTACCTGTCTATTCTTCTTTCACTCTTCCTGTCTACTCTTACCCCACTCTCCCATACCCGTCTACTCTTACCCCACTCACCCCTACTCTTTAAATTTGATTTAAAGAGAAGTAAATTAAATAGAATTGAATTGAGCATATATCAACACAAAACAAAACATAATTCTGGTCAGTTAGAAGTGTTTCTTAATGTGTGGAACTCCATTTATGTATGGAATTTCCATTTATTCCTACTCTAATTGTGAAATCACAAAGAAATGGCCACGGACCCTCAGTATCCAAATGCTGTAGAGACCGAACAGGTCTCTAGTTATTGTTTCTAGTGCCCGTGCACTAGTGCCTTCCCTCTGAACAATAAAGCACATCGTTTTCAAAGATGAAATGGGGAAATTGTAGTCACTGAGAGATTTGGAGAAACACAGAAATCAAACTTGAGCTTGAGCACAGAGCTGAGAGATCAAGAGGCACAGTCTTCTAGTACTGAGAGTGCTGCTAGTCTGTGTTGCCTGCGATTAAATGGAAATGATTAAATGTGTGTGTTTAGCACTCCATCCCGCGTGTTTGAGCCACGCCCCTCTCCAACGCGCATGTCAACGTGCACCTATTTTCTGAAAGACCATAACACTAAAATAAAAATCACAAAAAAGTTAAAAAGTCTCTCACAACACAAACCATAACATAATGTTCTGTATTCAATAATTTTTTCGCTTAATTTACGGACCTATGGTACAAGTTCCGTTACCGTTAACTTCTGTTCAATAGACGACGGAATGGATTAACACCATTTACATTATTTGTAATGGGAAAAGCCGATTGGGAATTTGAACAAATCGGAATCCGAGCAGCCGTCTGGAACGGATTAAGTTCAAGTACAGAGGCTCCACTGTATATTTATCTCACTGTATATTTATCTCACTGCATATTTATCTCACTGCAGTGACAGTGGTCAGATCCTCTCTCTCTCTCTCTCTCTCTCTCGCTCTCTCTCACTCGCTCACTCACTCACACACACACACACACACACACACACACACACACACACACACACACACACACACACACACACACACACACACACACACACTTACATTTAGTAATTTCCCATGTGTTGTGAACTCTTAAGCCTAAAATTGTGAGTGTGTGAGGCAGTTCAAGGACCTTGACAATAAAATGTGGAAGTGTCTCTACAATAAGAGGTGGATTTCTGACTTCACAGCAACTCTCTCTCTCTCTCTCTCTCTCTCTCTCTCTCTCTCTCTCACACACACACACACACACACACACACTGACACTTACTCACAATCATACACACTTTCTATCACATTTTACTTCAGTTCAGGCGGGTGAGTGTGTATCTCTTGTTCCTGTTTCACTTACTATAATCATTATTATTATTATTATTATTATTATTATTATTATTATTATTGTGTGTGTGTGTGTGTGTGTGTGTGTGTGTGTGTGTATACATATTGAAATATTTTTAACAATGCAATAAAAACCAGTCTGTAATCAAATTTAATTTAATATTTATTAGACTCTACAAAGAAAAAAAATTCAGTATTGTTACTGACAAACTTTATTATGTTTTGTAAATATTACACAAGTTAGATCATAAAATTCTGACTGAAAAAAAATTGGAAATATGGAGTTTGTGTTTAAAAATAATATTTCTGCTATGTACCTTGTGTGTGTGTGTATGGAAATGTCTGCATTCCGGTTCGTATCAGTCATCATCATGTGATCAGGAAGTAGAAACTTGGATAGGAAGTGATGTACAGGGATTATTTATTCCGGGGTTAGAAAGTTGGCTCGCATCCCTAGAAAGATGTGATTAATTTTCTCTATTGAAAAAGAAGGAAAATAAGACTCAAGCTGTCTTTGAGAAAGACAAAAAGGAATGAGAACAAAGAAAGACAAGGTACTAAACAATAGAAAGAACGAGAAAATTAGAAAAAAGAAAAAGGTGGAAAAAAGAAAAAAAACATTTAGGATAAAAAAGTGAAAAGATAAGATAAGATAAAGACTCAGAAATAAAAACAGAGAGAGAGAGAGAGGTGCAATTCATTTGAACTATAATAACCTTAAGGTGTGTGTGTCAGATGCTCTCAATCTCTCTGTGTGTGTCTCTCTCTCTCTCTCTCTGTCTCACTGTTCCCCCCTCTCTCTGTAACTCTCTCTCACTCTCTCGCTATGTATGTGTCTTTATCTCTCTCTGTGTGTGTGTTAGTGTGTCAGATGAACATACTTTCATTTCTGCTTTTGTGTGACTCACTGCAGCGTTTAATCATCTCTCAGTCCTGTACTGTGTTTATGTCAGATTTAGAGAAACATCTTCACTCTTAGGATTTTCATCACTTCAGAATCTAATAATATTCTTTACACGACTGGGTTATGTATTCTATATAAACCATTAAAAGGTTCTGTGTGATTATTAGTGTCTGTATCTTTCTGTTGTAAAGTGTCAAAAGATATTAGTCCTAGTGCTAATAAAGTACTGTATCACAGTGTCAGTGTCAATGTACAGTACCAGAGTATTGCAGCATGTCATTAAACTCTGTAAAGCACAGGTGTTAGGCTCAAGGCCCACCAGCCAAATAGGAGCTTTTAAGATGTATATAAATACTGTATGTTGTTTGATAATTCTATTACCATAAAATATAATTTATCCATCCACTATGTGGAGTTAACCAATTTAAAGCACACAGCTAGTCATTCATGACTGAGGAAACACTTCACGTTATATAAAACACAGAAAAGGAAAAGAGGGCAAATGTGTAAACAAATAATATAACCGGGCAGATTTCAAGGTTGCCTTTTTTGAATAGATCTTGAGTAATTATTGGAAATTTAGGAATGGTGCACTCAGTGAAACTTTACTGCTGTAAAGTGTTAGTGTTGTAAAGAGTCATACCATCATCATCTTCTTCTTCATCTTCTGCCCTAAGCAATGAGGTCCAGCCATCCCTCTCCCCAGCCACTTCCTACAGCTCTTCCTGGGGTCATCGAGGCATTCCCAGACAAGCCGAGAGGCATAGTCCTTCCATCGTTTTCTATGTCGACCCCGTGGACTCTTCCCAGTTGGGCATGCCCGACGCACCACACCAGGGAGGCATTCTGACCAAATGCCTGAGCCACCTCAACTGGCCCCTGTCAATGCAGAGGAGCAGCGGTTCTACTCCAAGCTCTCCCTGGATGGTTGAGCTTCTCATCTTCTCCCGAAGAGAGAGCCCCACCACCTGGCGAAGGAAGCTTATTTCAGCCGCTTGTATCCGTGATTTTGTTCTTACTGTCACTACCCAAAGCTCGTGACCATAGGTGATGATTGGAACGTATATCGACTGGTAAATTGAGCGCGTTGTCTTGCGGCTCAGCTCCCTCTTCACCATGATGGACCGGTACAGGCTCCGCTTTACAGTCTGTCGATCTCCTGCTCCATCCTTCCCTCACTCCTGAACAAGACCCAAGATACTTGAACTTCTCCACTTGGGGAAGGACCTCATTCCAGACTCGAAGGGTGCATTCCACCCTTGTCTGACTGAGAACCATGGCCTCAGACTTGGAGGTGCTTATTCTCATCCTGGCCGCTTCACATTCAACTGCAAATCGCGCCAATGAGAGCTGGAGTTCCCGGCTTGATGAAGCCAAAAGTTCAACATTATCTGCAAAAAGCAAAGACGAGATCTGATGGCCACCAAACTAGAATCCCTCAATGCCTTGGCTGCGCCTAGCAATTCTGTCCATAAAAATTATGAACAGAATCGGTGACAAAGGACAGCCTTGGCGGACTCCAACCCTCACTGGAAACGGATTTGACCTGTTGTTACCAATACAGACCAAATCTTTGGCCGATAGCAATGGGTCCAGAACACCGTGCTTCCAGAGCACGCCCCACAAGACAGCCCAAGGGATATGGTCGAAAGCCATCTCCAAATCCACAAAACACATACGGACACATTGGGCAAACTCCTATCGCCACCTCTAAGATCCAGCAGAGCGTATAGAGTTGGTCAAGAGTGCCACGGCCAGGACAAAAACCACATTGTTCCTTCTGAATCCGAGGTTCAACTATCAGTTGAATCCTCCTCTCGAGTACCCTTGCATAGGCTTTCCTGGGTAGGCTGAGTATGATTCCATGATAATTGGAACACACCCTCCGGTCCCCCTTTTTAAAAAGGGGGCCTACCTCCCCGGTTTGCCAATCCAGAAGTACGACCCCCGGTGACCACGCAATGTTGCAGAGACCGAAGAGAACCCCGTGTGGGCACTGAGATGAGGGGCAACAAGGATGCCCACATCGGCTTGCCGCCTCTCCCCATGAGCAACTCCACAATGGAACAAGGTCCAGCTTCACTCAGGATGGGTGGTTCCAGAGCCCAAGCCATGTGTTGAGGTGAGTCCGACTATATCAAGTCGGTGTCTCTCCACCTCATGCACCAGCTTAGGCTCCTTCCCTGCCAGAGAGATGACATTCCATGTCCCAAAAGTTACAGTCAGTAGCCGAGGATCGGTCTGACAGAACCCATGCCTTCGGCTGCCACCCAACTCACATTGCACCCGACCCCTATAGCCCCTCCCACAGGTGGTGGGTTCATGGGAGGGTGGACCCATGTCTCCTTTTCGGGCTGTGCCTGGCTGGGCTCCATGGGCAGAAGCCTGATCACCAGGTGCTCGCCTTCTAGCCCCTCCATCAGGCCTGGCTCCAGGGAGGGACCCCGGTGACCCGTGTCCAGGCAAGGGAAACTGTGTCCTTGTTTTCTATTTGTCATAGAGGTCTTCTGAACCGCACTTTGTCTGGACCTTCACCTAGGACCTGTTTGTCTTGGGTGACCCTACCGGGGCGTAATGCCCCGAGAACATAGCTCCTAGGATCATTAGGACACGCAAACCCCTCCACCACAATAAAGTGGCAATTCAGGGGGGAAGAGTCATGCCATGAGTGTCATTAAGTATCGTAAAGTGACATAAAGCAGTCATAAAGGGTTAACTGTCAGGGTGGTAGTAGTCTTTTGTAAATCACTCTAAAATGTCAGTGTGTTTGTGGTCTAAAGCATTGTAACATGTCCGTATCATAAAGGGAAATAGTGTCTGCTGTTAAGTGATGTGTCAATGTCATGGAGAGGGTGCCAGTGTCATAAAAGTGTCAAAGTGAAGTGTCTGTAACATAAATGAACGTGTCTGTGTCCTAGAATATCAGTGACTTGTTAGATTGTCTGCTGTAAAGAACTGTACAGTAACATGTCAGATTATCTGTTATAAAGCACTGTGAAGTTGTCATTGTGTGTTGCAAAGCACTGTACAATCTTTACTGTGTGTGTGTGTGTGTGTGTGTGTGTGTGTGTGTGTGTGAGATCTCCCCCCCCCCCCCCCCCGTTACTGTTAAACTACTACTAGCTAACTACTGTTAAAGGGGTGGGATTTGTCCATCGTATGTGCTGATTATCCAAAGTAACAGGATTTAGATTTTTTTTTTTAAATGAACGTCACCTTTTATCTGATTTGAATTTGCACCCCCCACCCCACTCCCAGGCATGTCGTGATTTCCTGGAGCTGGCCGAGAGCCACAGCCGCAGATGGCAGCGAGTCCTGCAGCATGAGCGAGAGCAACGTACTCACCTGGAAGAGACGATAGAACAACTGGCCAAACAGCACAACAGCCTGGAGAGAGCGTGGAGGGAGGCACCAACACACACCTCCAACACCCCTGACATCACCTCCACACACACCGGTCTGCTTTGAACACTCGGTCCTCAGTCTGACCTGCACAAATATTCTCCCTGAAGTGTTCACTTGAGTTTAAACAGAAAACCTGTCTGTATTTCTGACATTAAATCCCCATTAAGATCAGGAGCAGTTCAGGGGTGAATACTTCTGCAAGGTATTGATAAAGCATTTAAAGTTTACAAAACCAATGTTCCTGAAGGGCGGTGTGTGTGTGTGTGTGTGTGTGTGTGTGTGTGTTGAAGCAGTGAGTGAGAGGTCCCATAAAGAGGAAGCGAGTGATGATGAGGATACGGAATATTTTGATGCTATGGAGGATTCTCCTGCTTTCATCACAGTGATGGCTACAGATATTTCTCAGCACAGGTCAGAATCTCTTAAGTGTCACACAATGTACCTTCTCACCAATCAAATGCAAGAAAATACCACTGTGAACTTGATACACTGATGCCGATGGATTCAAATAAATGCATTAATGAATGAAACTTTGTGTGTGTGTGTGAGGCAGGCGTTCTCAAAGCAATCTTAGTGGTGCCAGTGGAGGGCAGCTCAGTGACTGGAACCTGGAGCGACATGTGAGTGTTAATGAGAAATAAAAAGCAGCACTGACTCTGAGATTAACTTTGAGAATAATAACACTGTTTCTGTGTCTGCATCTCAGTCGTCTCCGAGCTGTAATGATTTATTTGGGAAAGAGGTGCAGACACGCAAGAGGAGGAGGCGGAGCCGAATCCCTGACAAACCCAACTATTCGCTTAACCTGTGGAGCATAATGAAGAACTGCATCGGCAAAGAGCTCTCCAAGATCCCCATGCCTGTGAGTCAGCACTCTGCCTCCAAGACTATCTCCATTCTTCCTCCAACACTTTTGCCACCCTTCGTCCAGCGCTGCCTCCAACATTGTCTCCACTCTTCCTCAAACACTATCTCCACTCTGCCTCCAACACTGCCTCCAACAATGCCTCCAAAACTATCTCCACTCTTCCTCCAACACTGCGTCCAAGACTATTTCCACTCTTTCTCCAAACTGCAACCACTCTTCCTCTAATACTTCCTCAAATACTGTCATCATCATTATTCCTGTCACGTCTTCCATTACTTTGTTCAACACTGCCTCTGACACTGCCTTCTCACTGTCTCTCTCTCTCTTCCTCAATCACTGCCTCTGTTACCAGTGCTGCTTCTGTGGGCCACCTCAACACTTGCCTCCACTCTGCCAAATTACTGCCTCTATATTTCAGTCACATGTCACCACCTACGTGAATCCATTCTTCATACTGCAAGCATTCTTTTACCCTCCTCACATCACCTTGCCTCTATACCACCCCATACTACATACATTCATCCTCTATCTATAACAGATACCGGACAGCATTTCTAACAGGCATGTTCCTTCTCCACCCCTTTCCTCCACCTTTGTTCCTTGCATAGGTGAACTTTAATGAGCCCCTCTCCATGCTGCAGCGATTGACGGAGGATCTGGAGTACAGTGAGCTGTTGGATAAAGCCGCTCGCTGTGAGAATTCTCTGGAACAGATGTGTTTGGTGGCCGCCTTCTCCGTCTCATCCTATTCCACCACTGTTCACCGCACAGCCAAACCCTTCAACCCCCTGCTGGGCGAAACATTCGAGCTCGACCGGCTGGATGAATACGGCTACCGCTCTCTCTGCGAGCAGGTGAAACTCATCGCACACACACACACACACACGACCCTTTAGTAAGGGGCAGAAACACGCTGACGGCTTTGCAGCCTACTCTTTACGAAAGTCAAAAATGGTTCTTTTACATGAACCTCTCACCATAGACAGTGAGAGACATGGCCGGCCTTTGATAACCCAGTTAGCTGCACTGTGACAGTGACAACCTTATGAAGAGTGGGACTCGAAGCCCCCAACCTTAGGTTCAGCAATCCAGCTCCCTTTACCACCAGGCCACCACTGCCCTCTCTCCTCTCTGTTGTGAAGTATAAGGGTCTGGCAGACATTGTCCTCTAGTGGTGGAAGTATAGAACATGTAGTGATTCTCTGTGTATTTCTTTCAGGTTAGTCATCATCCTCCGGCTGCGGCACATCACGTTATCTCACAGCGAGGCTGGACTCTGTGGCAGGAAATCACCATTGCTAGCAAGTTTCGTGGCAAATACCTGTCCATCATGCCTCTAGGTAAGAGACTCCACCCAATTTCACAAACAGCCTTTATTAATGTTGTCACTGTGTGTGTGACTGGGATGAGGACATCAAACGGAAGCTATTAAAGAAAAGTTGCAGGTTACTCTACTCAGCCCTGTTTGGTTCAGTAGATTGTTGTGATTTGTGGCATTTCAAACACATACGCTTTTGCGCCCTCTAGTGGACAAATTGTGTTAAGATTACACTCATAACATGTGTGAATCCATCTTTGGCAAAAACCCCATCAGATGAATGTAGTCAAAAATAGCTTCCTTTACTCTAAAGAACAGATAAATTTAATGATAAAGACCACCCAATTTATGGGATGTTACATATTGTTCAGCATGTTTCCCATGCATGTACAGTGTTTAACACTGTTCTACTGCTGGGCACCCTTGACTCAAATATGCCAAGAAGCTGTTCAAAGACCAAGTGAAGAGACAAAATAGGTCAGATACTGAGTCAAAATCACATTATACCTCAGCGTACAGGCTGGGCTTACACTGTACTAGCATCAGACTTCGGTAAAGAGGTATGGCCTCAATATTGAAGGACATTTTGTATGACAGATTTTTTTGTGGGAGTTTGCAAATACACTATTTCTGCATATCTACCAATATATGTTCTGCTATTGATAAATCAGAAACTACAGATTCCTAAGTATATCGTGTGTGTGTGTTTTTTTAGGTGCCATCCACCTGCAGTTCCATTCGAGCGGGAACCACTATGTGTGGCGCAAGGTGACCTCCACCGTGCACAACATTATCGTGGGCAAGCTGTGGATTGATCAGGTCTGTGCTGAACACCATGTCTAATCCAGGTTTCGTTCCGCTTGATATTGTGTATTATTACAGAAAGTCCCTCCCACCGACGACCCTATAACCCCCATCTTGTTCTCAGTCAGGGGACATCGACATCGTGAACCACAGAACAAAAGAGACATGCCAGCTGAAGTTCTCGCCATACAGCTACTTCTCAAGGGAGGTTCCACGCAAGGTGAGTTTCCAGCTTCACATGTTATTCACTAAACATTAGTACCTGTTTTTTCCTATTTTTTTTTTTTTTTAATTAAACAAACGTTAATATTTTCTGGTAGAACTTGAATTCTAGCTCAAATACCACCACCATCTTAAATCTGATTTCTTCTTTTCTTTTCGGCTTTTTCCCGTTCTTGGAAGTCGCCACAGCGAATCATCTGATTCGCACATTTGATTTGGCATGGGTTTTTACGTCGGATGCCCTTCCTGTCACAACCCTTTAGCAAGGAACAGAAACACGCTGACGGCTTTGCAGCTGCTCTTTACGAAAGTCAGCAATGGTTCTTTTACATGAACCTCACACCATAGACAGTGAGAGACATGGCCCGCCTTTGATAACCCAGTTAGCCGCACTGGGTGACCACCACTATCTTAAATACTATTCCATTAACCACAATACTGTGTACTGGGGGTGAGTGTTAGGGTCAAAATCCCAATCATGTCATCGTAACGGTTCTATCACAATATAATACGGTGGTACCTTGACTTACAAATTTAATTTGTTTCAAGGGCGAGCTCATAAGTCAAAATCTTCGTTAGTTAAACCAAAAATTCGCATCGGAAATAATAGAAAACCAATTAATCTGTTTCAACCCCCTCCCAAACTCATATAACCTGACACGTACACATATATTTGACCTAATATATTAAAAATAAATATGTAAAAACAATAAATATTTCATAGTAATAATAAAAATAATACATGTACATTAACATTAATAATAATTAATAATAAATAATAATAAAACAAGAATAAACAATAAGTCAACTAACCTTTCCAATCATCGACTGCTGCAAAAATGTCACGTGAGCAGACATGAGGTGGTGCGTAACAGAGGAGCAGGAGATTTTTGTGCATGTGCACACTACGAATGCCAACAAGGAAAGGCTCGTGATGAGCTCCCACAAGGCCAATACTATTCAAATAGTATTCCACCCCCCACCCCCCCCCGGCTCCGGGGGGAGGGGGAGGGGAGGGGGGGGGTCTGATTTTGGGGAACATGCTTTTTTGTCATACTATACTAGAATTAAGTTTAATTGTGCATCCTCTACAGAAGGTGGCAGTGGTACTCTCACTGTGTTCCCTAAGGTGTTGGGAAAAAGCACCAAGCAAACAATATGAAGTGCAGTAAAAACTATTTATTGTTGTGTGCAGGGAGCTGGGGGGCGTGAAATGTTTTTTTTATTTTTCTTCTTTTTATAGGGGGCATCAGGAAATAATTGAGAAAAACTGCACAAGGCGTTCTCGGAGCGTGGAGGAATACATGAGGAAGAATATGAGGCTAATCGGCTCGGAAAAGCTATTTCCCCAGCAGAGCTCGTAAAATCAAAATTTTGCTGGTTGGATGGGGCAGATTTTTGGTGGGTTCGAAGTTCGTATCATAAAAAATTTGTTATAAAACACACTCGTAAGTCAAGGTACCACTGTATTAGTTCCAACTTATTTATTCTTTGGTTTGCTGAACTGCATAATCCTATAAGGGTTGCTGGAGGCTCCACTCACACCAAGGGACAATTTGGAACAACCATTTACCCGAATGTTAATAAGATCATCTTGCTGTGAGGTGGCGGTGCCAACCACTCCAACACCGTACTCTTTTTTTTTTTTTTTTTTTTTTTTTTGAGATTAATTCAGTTAAAGATTATTTCGTGTTTGATTATTTTCTTTTTTTGAGATGAATATATATTCTGACTCTGTGTTTTCTGAGTGAACGTGGCAGCTCAGTGTTGCCAGAGTGATTGAGGTGAGGAATTACATACCTGTGGTAAGTGTCTGAACCCGGTTTTTCTGGGTCATGAATTGGTACCATGTCCTTACATGTGTGTTAACTTAATCATGTCCAATTCCCACCCTCAAGTTTTTGCCTTCCCGATCACATGACTACCACCCCTCTGTGACATGCAGTGCTTGCCAATACCACGCATGCGTATTTTCGGGCGGGTCTAACACACTCAGAAGGAAAGCTCTATCCCCCCTCATACGAATGAGCTGACAGATGCCCGTGTTTGGCTGCTGATTGCCGTGAGTGAGAGGAAAGTGAGGAGATAGCTTCCCTTCCTCCCATGAGAGCTCAGCCAATCAGCTCCCAGTCATGGATGGCTGTGGCATTAAATTGGATTCCAACTTGCGATCTCCAGGTTAATAGTCATGTACCTGTCCTTCAGAATTATAAACCTACAAAATACCTTCAGTAAATCCCAAAGTTTTGAGTAATTCCCAACAATTGCCATCAGATGCCATCATGCACAATCGATCTTCTTCGACAGGAACATCGTCCTAAACAAAGACACCATGCCCGTTACATTTCCTGGCATCCACCAGTGTTTCTCAGTCATTTCCTCTGGTGAACATTCAGCGCCATGAAAGAAACAACAGAACCTCATCAGTACTCACCACTCACTATCTTTCTGGCTGTGTTTTATGATGATCGTGTGTGTGTGTGTGTGTGTGTGTGTGTGTGTGTGTAGGTAACAGGTGTGGTGTCAGATAATGAAGGACAGGCACACTACATCCTGTCAGGTACGTGGGACGACCGAATGGAAAGTGCTAAGATCGTTCAGAGCAGCCGCAACAACAGCAGCACTGAGGGCAAACAGAAAACTGTGTACCAAACACTCACACCTCGACTACTGTGGAAAAAATATCCACTCCTGTACGTACACACACACCTTCACACACACACACACACACACACCTTCACACACACACAAAGTCACTCACTCGCTCACACACAGACACGCACACTCACTCAAACTCACGCACAAACACAGTCACGCACTCACTCACATGAACACTCACTTGCTCCCACGCACTCGCTCACACAGACACACTCACTCACACACACGCACAGACACTCACACACACGCACAGACACACAATCACACACACACACACACACACACACACACACACACACACACACAAACAAAGTCACTCATCAACACAAACAGACACACACTCACTTACTCAAACTCACACACACACACAAGGACACTCACTCACTTACACACACACACACACACACACAGACACATACACTCATGGAGACATGCATGCACACATACACACACGCGCACACACACACACACAAAGACACTCACTCACACAGACACTTGTGCGCGTGTGCACACACCCACGCACTCACTCACATGAACACGCACTTTCTCACACGCACCCGCTCAGA
>CM045734.1:62253563-62258563 GCA_024760905.1 Plotosus lineatus
ATGGTGGTGGTGCTCATATACCTTCCGGCACGGAACAGTCACACAACACATGTCTAGAAGCACAGGCACAACACATTGCACAGTTCACACCCACACGTACACCCACACACATGCACACTTGTTTTCATCATCATGCCAGGTGCTTTGCATGTTAATGTGTGTCCAGCCTCTAAAAGGGTTCTATTATAAAGTGTGATTTTAGTTATGTTTCTGCTAAGAGCCTTTAGAACCACGTTTTCACTGCTGCTTGTAATTTTATAATATATATATATATATATATATATATATATATATTTTTTTTTTTTTTTAATTTTACATTCATGTAATTTATTATTTTTATTATTCTATTAGACTGGACTTAAACTAGTATGCTATCTCTGTAGAGAACCAGAACTGTGTTGAACTAATGCTATGGAGTTTAATTTTACTATCACTTTTTTTTTTTTTTCAGTTTTGGTGATGATTTTTTTTTTTCATGGAAGGAAGAGGAACAGGGCAGTGTGGGGAGGGACATGGTAAAAGAGGGCAGAGTAGGGAGGAATTGGGGTAGCAGGGTGGCAGAGAGAGAAACAGGATGAGGCATAGGACATGAAGGACTCAGGAGGAGCAGGCAGTCTGGACCCTGATGTCTGTTTCTTAAAATTGATTTTCTTGTTTTATCTGAATCTTATGATCTTATTTGTATCAGGTTTCATTCTGCAACACCGATGTTGTGTGCACTGTAAAAATTTTATATGTTTATATTTTATTTAAAAAGAAGAGTTTTAAATCCCTGTTAAAAGAAGCAGTGAAATGGAGGTTTGAAGGTTCTCAAGGACCAGAATCTGGAGAACCCTTTAAGCGACTGGATCTAATCTTAAGTGTCTGAATTTATTATTATTAACTTAATTAGAATGAAGATGTATCTTGATGGATCTGCATACAGTGTGTGTGAGTGTGTGTGTGTGTGTGTGTGTGTGTGTGTGTGTGTGTGTGTGTGTGTGTGGTTGCAGGCCGGGAGTATGAGGGCTACAAGCCTCTGTGGTTCCATCAAAGGACGGATCCTGTGACCGGAGAGACGAACTTTGTGTATAAAGGTGGTTACTGGGAGGCAAAAGACAGACAGGACTGGAGTTTGTGTCCAGATATCTTCTGAACAGAGATGAGCATGAAGACAGGGTGTCCTCTTACAGACTCACAGAGGAATCGGGACACAGATGCCTGTTTGATCAAGAAAACTGAGATGATCGCATAGCAGGGTGGGATCTGCTCTCTCTCAAGTATTCACTTAAACGTTGAATGTGTGTGTGTTTGTGTGATAGAGTGAGTGTGTGTGTGAGAGAGAGAGAGAGAGAGAGAATGTGTGTGTGTGTGTGTGTGTGTGAGAGAGAGAGAGAGAGAAAGAGAAAGAAAGGGAGGGGAGTGTGAGGGAAAAGTAGAGGGGGACATGGACTTGAACCTTGACCCCTCCGTTCTTCCAAATCAAATCAGGTGCTCTTTCTTCAGATAAACAACACCAACACCACACCCTTTTGAGTGCAGTCCTCTTGCACCCCACGCCGAACCACGATGTATCGCACTTCACACGTCTCTGTTCCGAACGGCCAAGAAAGGAATTACTTTATTTAATCTTGTGCACCCTTTACAATCTGCACACTCCTTAATATTTACATATCATTACAGCCTAATTTACATATCCCAAAGAATAATGGGCAGATACTTGCACCAGTGCAGTTTTCCCTGATGCAAGCTCCGCCAACTGTGATTAATATGAAAGTGGGGATGTGTGTGTCCTTACGTTTTAAAAATGATTTAAAGAATGAGGATGTTTTCTGGAGTGCTGAGAGCCACTATTGCTCGCTCAGTGACGCGCTCCAAGTTTCATATCAGATTTAATATTAAATTATTAATGTTAAAGGAATAGTTTGGGGAAGTTTCGAACTCGTATTAAAGAGTAAAACCTTCTTGCTAATAATGCTAATAATATCACTAAAAAGTCTGTTACTCAAATATTAATAATTGAATAAAGACGATAATATTTTAAATATAACAGCAACTATTTTTTACATATCCATAAGGATCTGTATTTGCACAGGTCACACAGCGTCTCCGCTACACAACAATACCTGTGTGGCCACTTCCATAACACCTCTGTACTGTTTGGGATTTTTGAAGACAGAAAGTGTTCAGAATCACAGAACCTCACAATCACCGGACATTTGATCAAAAGTTCAAGATGCAAAAACTACCCCGGTGTAGAAATCCACCTGAAATGACATCATAACTAATTCTGGAGATCACAGACTGAAGTATTTCATCATCACCAGCTGACCCAAAACACGATCTGGTGTCAACAGGAAGTACTACTGTACAACTACCCTACGATCCCCGAGACATCTCTCAGGCAGAAAGAACAAAAACTATTAGTGTTTTTGATAAATGTAAGAGGTGAGATTATAAACATGGTATGTGCATTACCTCATCAATTAAGGAACCTAATTATGACAAAAATATAAAATTGTATGTAGGTCGGTCTTTTTGACTGGTTGTTGTCACTATAGCGCACCAGGCAGGACACGGAACTTATTTTGTAGCGACAGCCCAAAAACATCTATTTAAACTCTCAAACAACAACAATTCAGTGATTAACCTCAGCAACAAAATACTTCATTTATTAGCATTCAGGCTAAAATGTTAGCAGCTCTATTAGCATTAAGAAACTAAAATGTTAGCAGCTCTATGAGCATTAAGGTTAAAATATTAGCAGCTCTATTAGCATTAAGCCTCAACATTTTATGCCAACGCATCACCATTTTCTTATGTTGATATTTGTAATTTTTGTTTTTCAGCCACAACAATGTTGAACCACACTTTATAGAATAAAAATGAAATTAATTCTGTTTAAATAAAAACAGCATATTTACCCAATAATGAACCGAATTAGTGAGTATTTTTGTTTGTACTGGAAGTTTTAGAGTTTACATCTACATTAATGCTGTTAGTTGCTGTCATTTGTAAATTTTATAAATTTACACGTTTATTGTTTACATTCAGATTAACTTACTGTAGAGCTCATGTCATGATTAATTTCGGGTTACAGGTAATGTATTTTATAATACGTTTTATATATACAGGCACTCCTCGACTTACGTTCATCCGTTTTACGCTTTTTTTTTCCAAAATAAAGTCAAATTTTGAGTTTAGACATACCTACATAGTACGCTGATGCAATGACGCTGCATTCATTGTTTACAAAATACAGCCTGAGTGTGTGTGTGTGTGTGTGTGTGTGTGTGTGTATGTGTATATATATATATATATATATATATATATATATATATATATATATATGTTATATAGCGTGTTACCCTTGTGTTAAGACGTCGTCGGCTCTGTGATTTTTGTGTTTACACTGTTTTGCGGACTTTTGTACCCCTAAGCAAATCTGGTTGGTCAGACATGGTTGGTCAGACATGGTTGGTTGGCCTGCTAGCATGGGTGCAAGTCTCATACACAGAGATGAATTAACTATCTGCTCGGATCAGCACAATCTACCATGCATACTCAGTTAAGCAAAGAGTTGTAAAATGAATGAAAACCCGAATCCACAACTTACAGTACAATTATAGATATTTATTATCTTTTAGCAGAATCCTAAGAGTGTATACTTATTTTTACTAATTTTATATTAATATTAATTAGGATTTGTACTTGTTCTTTGTATGCATCTCTTGAATAAAGTTTACTTACTTACACAAAAGAAAGAACTCTCCGCTTTGCTGGGATTCACATCAGTGCAGGCTGTTCTAAACAAGTTCAACAGCACCCTTGTACACTTGAAAGACCGGAAGTCTGTATAACCCACAGCAAGTACACGACTTTCGTAAGTACACTACTTTTGGTATTGAGCGCTTCACATATTTTAAGCGTTGATTGGCTGTTTTAAGCTTCATGTAAAGTGACTCGGTATAAATAAGTGACTGATTTGAAATTAATGTTGATATTATTTGATATATTTGATATTATTTTACAATGTTATGTTAATAATAATTGATTTAGGGGTGTTTTATGAGATACGGTAATGGTATTTATGGATGTAAAGTACAGTATGAGCGTCATACGTCACACGTCACTGTAACAGCTTACGTTCACTTTCAACTCGCGTTCGGACGTCCGGAATCAATTAAAAACATAAGTTGGGGAGCGTCTGTATATATGTATATATATGTGTGTGTATCTTCTTCTTTCTTCTTCTTTTACTTTCGGCTACTCCCTTCAGGGGTCACCACAGCAAATCATCCGCCTCCACCTCACCCTGTCCTCCGCATCTTCTTTTCTGACTCCAACGACCTTCATGTCTTCCTTCACCACATCCATAAATCTCTTCTTTGGTCTTCCTCGAGGCCTTCTGCCTGGTAGTTCAAATCTCAGCATCCTACTGCCAATATACTCACTATCCCTCTTCTGTACATGTCCAAACCATCTCAATCTAGCCTCTCTGACTTTGTCTCCAAAACATCTTACGTGGGCTGTCCCTCTGATGTACTCATTTCTGATCCTATCCATCCTCGTTACTCCCAGGGAGAACCTCAACATTTTCATCTCCGCTACCTCCAACTCTGTCTCCTGCCTTTTCCTCAGCGCCACTGTTTCTAATCCATACAACATCGCTGGCCTCAAGACCGTCTTGTACACTTTTCCCTTCATTCTTGCTGACACTCTCCTATCGCACATCACACCGGACACTTTTCTCCAACCATTCCAGCCTGCCTGCACACGCTTCTTCACCTCTTTTCCACACTCTCCATTGCTCTGGATTGTTGAGCCGAAGTACTTAAAATCCTCCACCTTCGTTATCTCTGCTCCCTGT
Organism: Plotosus lineatus; assembly: GCA_024760905.1. Taxonomy (NCBI): domain Eukaryota; kingdom Metazoa; phylum Chordata; class Actinopteri; order Siluriformes; family Plotosidae; genus Plotosus; species Plotosus lineatus. Next base: position 62,258,413 of record CM045734.1, read on the forward strand.
AACATCACCGTTCCTCCTGGGTCCTTCTCATTCACACATGTATTCTGATTTTCTGAGGCTAACCTTCATTCCTCTCCTTTCCAGGGCATACCTCCACCTCTCTAGATTTTCTTGCACTTGTTCTCTGCTCTCACTACAGATCACAATGTCA
>CM045734.1:62261063-62316063 GCA_024760905.1 Plotosus lineatus
CAGGAAGGCTGGCGTCCATCTCAGCCTTTTCTGGGTCAGGATAGGGTACATCCTGAACAGCTCACCAGGCCATCGCAGGACCCACTGAAGCATTATTGTATTGTATTTAAATCTAGCATGTGATCGAAAAGTGAATGGAATGCTTTTGTTCTGGTTAATAATACAGTGGTTCCTCGTCCCTTTTAATGAGTTTTCCATGATATGATCTTCGATCCCACCAAAAATCTGCTCTGTCCAAAGAACATAAATTCCCTTTATGAACTCTTCTCAAAATGGCTTTTCCGGGCCAATGAGGCTCGTATTCTTCCCCGTGCATTCCTCTACGCTCCAAGAACGCCTTGTGCAGTGTTTCTCAATTATTTTCTTTGACGACCCCTCCTCTTCTTTCACTTTCAGCTGTTCCCTTCAGGGGCACCACAGCAAATGATCTTCCTCCATCTCACCCGATCCTCTGCATCTTCTACTCCAACTACCTTCAAGTCCTTCTTCGCCACATCCATGAATCCTCTCTTTAGTCTTCCTCTAGGCCTTCTGCCTGGTAGTTCCAACCTCAGTATCCTACTACCAATTTACTCACTATCCCTCCTCTGTACATGTCCAAACCATCTCAATCTAGCCTCTCTGACTTTGTCTCCAAAACTTCTTACATGTGCTGTCCCTCTGATGTCCCACTCATACCTGATCCTATCCATCCTCGTTACTCCCAAAGAGAACCTCAACATTTTCATCTCTTCTACCTCCAGCTCTGCCTCCTGTCTTTTCCCCAGGGCCACTGTTTCTAACCCATACAACATTGCTGGCCTCATCAGTCTTGTACACTTTTCCTTTCATTTTTGCCGATACCCTCCTATCACACATCACACCGGACACTTTTCTCCAACCAGCCTGCACACGCTTCTTCACCTCTTTTCCACACTCTCCATTGCTCTGGATTGTTGAGCCTTAGTACTTAAAATCCTCCACCTTCTTTATCTCTGCTCCCTGTAACCTCACCGTTCCTCTTGGGTCCTTGTCATTCATACACATGTATTCTGTTTTACTGAGGCTAACCTTTACTCCTCTCCTTTCCAGGGCACACCTCCACCTCTCTAGATTTTCCGGCACTTGTTCTCTGATCTCACTACAGATCACAATGTCCTCTGAAAACATCATAGTCCATTGATATTCTTGTCTAACCTCGTCTATCAGCCTGTCCATCACCATAGCAAGCAAGAAGAGGCTCAGAGCTGACCCTTGATGCAGTCCCACCTCCACCTTAAACTCTTCTGTCACACCGATAGCACACTTCACCACTGTCTTACATCTCTCAGACATGTCCTGCACCACTTGAACATACTTCTCTGCCACTCCAGACTTCCTCATGCAATCCCACAGTTCCTTTCTCGGCAGCCTGTCATATGCTTTCTCCAGATCCACAAAGGCACAATGCAGCTCCTTCTGACCTTTTCTGTACTTCTCTATTAACATCTTCAAAGCAAACACTGCATCTGTGGTGCTCTTTTTTGGCATGAATCCAAACTGTTGTTCACAAATGCTGACCTCTGCCCTTAGTGTAGCTTCCACTATTCTTTCCCAAAACGTCATCGTATGGCGCATCAACTTTATCCCTCTGTAGTTGCTACAATTCTGCACATCTCCCTTGTTCTTTAAAATGGTTACTAGTACACTTCTCCTCCATTCCTCCGGCATCTGCTCACTCTCTAAGACCTTGTTGAATGTTCTTGTCAGAAAATCAAGAAAAGAAAAAAAAAACACTTCATGCCCCCTCCCCTAGCACTCTTCACGCGACTATATAATGTTTACTGCACTTCATATCGTTTGCTCGGTGCTTTTTCCATACACCATAGGGAACACAGAGAGCACAATTACATTTAATTCTAGTACCGTATGAAACATGTTCCCCAGGGTCACACCCCCCCCCCCCCAGCATCACACTGCATCTCCACTATTTGAGAAGCACTGGCCTTTCCTCGCTGACATTTGTAGCATGCACATGCACAAAATTCTCCTCTGTTCTGCACCAGCTCCTGCCTGCCCACGTGACATCTTTGCCACAGTCGATCAGAAGGGTTAGGTAACTTATTTTTATTCTTGTTTTATTTTTATTTATTATTAATTATTATCAATGTTTATGTACAATGTTTATGTACACTTCTGACACATTAAAAATGCAAATGGTCAAAACAAAATTCATACCGGATTGGTCGAGGCCCGGGTTAACAATGACCACCATCAGTGCTGTCAACCAACGGGGTGCTGATGGAAATTGGACTACTGTTGGTCGAAGACGTCGAAGAAGGAGAGGCGGTAGGCATGTCCGTTGGCAGAGAGAGAGGAGGAAATGCGTGAGCCTAGGACTGAGAGTAGGGACTTTGAATGTTGGAACTATGACAGGAAAAGGTAGAGAGCTGGCTGACATGATGAAGATTAGGCAGGTGGACATGCTGTGTGTTCAGGAGACCAGGTGGAAAGGTAGCAAGGCTAGAAGCTTAGGAGCAGGGTTTAAGCTGTTTTTTCATGGTGTGGATGGGAAGAGAAATGGAGTAGGAGTCATCGTGAAGGAGGGGTTGGTCAGGAATGATCTAGAAGTGAAAAGAGTGTCAGACAGAGTAATGAGTCTCAAGTTAGAAATTGAAGGTGTTATGTTCAATGTTGTAGTGCTTATGCCCCACAGGCAGAATGTGAGCTAGAAGAGAAGGAGAGATTCTGGAGTGAGTTAGATGAAGTAATACAGAATACCCCCAGAGGTGAAAGAGTGGTCATTGGTGCAGACTTCAACGGACATGCTGGTGCAAGCAACAGAGGGGACAAGGAAGTGATGGGCAGGTTTGGTATCCAGGACAGGAACACAGAAGGACAGATGTTGGTAGATTTTGCATAAGGATGGAAATGGCTGTGGTGAGCATTTTCTTCCTGAAGAGAGAAGAGCCTAGGGTGACTTTTATAAAAGTGGAGGTAGGAGAACACAGGTAGACGACATCTTGTATAAGGTAAGTAAGGTAAAGTCTGTTAGGTTTTTACACCCGAGCCATAGTGGCTCATCAGGCGGGTGCTTATCCTCAGTTTCCATAGCGTGAAGTGACCAGGAGTTCAACTCCTCCTGGATGGGATGCTCGTCAATCGCAGGTTACCTTCCCAGTATATTTTTACTGGTACCCATTTATACTGCTGGGTGAACAGAGGCACACTTGTTGTTGAGACCTTGCCCAGGGGTCTTAGCACAGTAAGGGTCTCGGTGGGATTTGAACTCACAACTTCCCAACCCTAACCCTAACCCTAACCCTAACCCTCACTGCCATAAAGGAGTGTGCTGAGTACACAGGCCTGGTAGACACGTAGCTTGGTGTTCTCCGTTAGCTCGGTGTTACTCCATCCACGCTTGTTCAGTTTGGACATCACTGCGGCGGCTTTCTCTGTGTCGAGAGAGAGAGTGTTGGTGATAGTGGATCCCAGGTAGGTGAAGGAGTCCACGACCTCAAGCTGCGTGTAATTTATGTTGATGTTTGGGACTGTATTTGTGCTTTGGGCCAGGATGTTTGTCTTCTTCAGGCTGATGGTCAGTCCAAATTCATTACAGGCATGGGACAGGCTGTTGACTCGCTCTTGAAGACCAGCCTCAGTGTGGGACGTCAGTGCAGCGTCATCCGCAAACAGCATCTCGTGGATGAGGACCTGCCTCACTTTGGTCTTGGCGCGCAGTCGAGCTAAGTTAAACAATTTTCCATCTGATCTGGTGTGGATATGGATCCCTTCCTCACTGTCAGAGAAGGCATAGTGAAGAAGCATCGAGAAGAATATCCCAAAGAGTGTCAGAGCTAGGACGCAGCCTTGCTTCACACCACTGCTCACTGGGAAGGCTTCAGAAGTCCCACCATTGAAGCAGACTGTGCTGTGCATGTCCTCGTGAAAGGAGGTCACGATTTGGAGTAACCTTTGAGGACATCCAATCTTCTGCAGGAGGCTTAAGAGTCCGCTTCTGCTGACCAGGTCAAATGCTTTAGTCAGGTCTATGAAAGCAATGTACAGGGTCTTTCAGCTGCTCCTGACACTTCTCTTGCAGTTGACGAAGTGAGAAGATCATATCGACTGTGGATCGGCCTGCCCTGAAACCACACTGCGATTCTGGGTAATATCCGGGAAGCAAGAATCTGAAGGCGAGTAAGGACAACACGAGCAAAGACTTTCCGTATGATGCTAAGGAGGGAGATGCCACGGTAGCTGTTACAGTCACCTTGTTTTTGTAGAGGGTTACAATGTTTGCATCGCACATGTCCTGGGGGATGAATCCTTCCTTCCAGCATAAGCACAGCAGCTCATGGAGGTTTCAGGGGGGATGCCATCCTTTCCAGGGGCTTTTCCATAGGCCAGACAATCAATGGCTTTGCCCAGTTCGTCCACTGAAGGCAGGTAAGCCAAATCCTCCATGACAGGTAAGTTTGGTGGGGCATTTAATGCTGCATCGGTCACCACATTCTTGATTGCGTACAGCTCCAGGTAATGTTCCACCCAGTGTTCAAGCTGCTTGCCTTGGTCCGTGATCACCTCCCTGGTCTTGGTCTTGACGGGTGCAGTCTTAATTGTGGTTGGGCCAGTAGCTGTCTTGATACCATTGTAGATGGCCAGTGTGTTGCCAGTGTCAGCTGCCATCTGGATCTTGCTGCAGAGGTTCTGCCAGAAGTCGTTTGCACAGTGGTAGGCTGTCTGCTGGGCCTTGTTTCGTGCAGCTTTTGAGGGTGTTCCGAGTACTGGTGCTGGGGTTTTGCTTGTATGCTAGTAGGGCTTTCCTCTTGGCTTCTGTCACAGGCTGCATCTCCTCCCAGTGAGCCTCGTACCAGTCTACACTCCGACACTCCTTTTTCCCAAATGCGGTGAGGGCTGTTGTGTAGATAGTATCTCTCAGGAAGATCCACTTGCTGTTGATGTCTTTGCCAGGAGTCTGTGAAGCCAACTTCTCCTTAACTGTGTCATGAAACAGTTGGATTCACTGGGGATCCCTTGAGGAGCAGGTGTTGATGCGTGGGAGGTCTTTAGTTTTGGAGTGATGGATCCTCTTTGTTGTCAGCCTTATCCTGCTCCCAACGAGGGTGTGGTCTGTGTCGCAGTCTGCGCTATGGAAACTTCTAGTGTGGAGAACGCTGCTCAGATCTGTGCGCCTGGTGATGATAAGGTCCAGCTGGTGCCAGTGGCAAGATCTGGGGTGTCTCCAGGATTCTTTGTGATAATCTTTGCACTTGAAGTATGTATTTGTTACACACAGGCCATGATGGCAGAACAGTTCCAACAACCTCTGTCCATTCTCATTCATCCTGCCTATGCCGTGGTGACCAAGGCAGGAAGGCCAGGTGTCACGGTTGGCGCCCACTCTAGCATTGAAGTCTCCTCGTAGGTAAGGTCCTTCAGTGCTGGGGATCCTGGAAATTGCATCATCCAGAGCCTCGTAAAACTGGTTCTTGGCCTCTGGGGTGGAACTGAGTGTTGGTGCATAGATGCTAGATGCTGAGGAGGTTTACAAAGCCTGCAGTTGTAGAGAGGCATAAAGTGAGGATTTTCTCTGATCCACTGGTAGGAGGTTCAATCGCCGTAGTCAGCGAGTTCTTCACAGCGAAACCTACACCATGCAGTCTCGGGTCGTCTTGTGGCAGGTCCTGCCAGTAAAAGGTGTAGTTGGCCTCTTTGATAGTACCACTGTCAGCTAGGCATGTTTCCTGTAGACAAGCAATGTCGATATTCAGTCGTGTCAGTTCATGGTCGATGACTGCAGTCTTGCGGGCATCGTCAATTTGCTGAAGATCACTTGTCAGTCCAGGACACATAGTCCATATGTTCCAGCTTGCTATTCGAAGAGCTGGAGTCTTAGTATTTATCTATTTGTCTGCCTGGTGCAGAATTTACAGCTTGTCGGGAAGGTCAGTCCATAAACCCTACGCACCCAGCAAGGCAGGCGAGCTGTGGCAGGACAGCACCTTACTGGCTGGGGGCTGCCCAGCTTGGAGCGGGCGGTGGCTGTCCAGTGAGACACGATAGTCTCTCCCACTGTCGGAAGTAGCCCCAGGCGCCCGTATCCTACACCAGTCGGAATGAGCTTTTAACCGGTAACTGCTACTTCCCATGTTGAGCCGAAGTCTTGCATCAATGCTGGAGTGTCCTCTCCAGTGTTCTCTCCAGTGTCCTCTCCAGTGCGCTCTCCAGTGCGCTACGAGCCTGGGCGGGAACTATGGAGAACTTGGGCTGCCCAGACGTCAAGTCCCCCCTCTCGGCCTTGCTGATAGCATCCAACGGAAAGGAAGATCCAGTACAATTTGGTACCAGCGCAGCTGCAGGAGTTGCCAGAAGGTAGGGGAATCCTCAGCCCAACTGCCTTTGGGGCTCCACTCCGGATTTCTGTAGGGTTTACTCCTTAGCCTTCTCCCAACCAAGGGAATCCACAAGGCAGTGGGACTATTTAACCCATAGTTGGGGGTTTGGGTCATGGGCATCAGGGCGTGTCCACACGCCGGTGGGCCTGCATGCCGCATGTCTGGGGGCCAAACCTCCTCCGAGTCCCCTGTAGTTCAGCCCGAGTCCGCAAGGTACTCAGTTACCATGTGTCGCCGCGAGGAGGCACTACATGGGGCTTGATGGTGGAGAGGCTATGTACTGGCAGGGAGAGACTGACTCACTTGGCTCCCCTTTTCACAGGCAAGCTGCTAGCCAGCGGTGTTAGTTGAAAGCGAGAGGTGACAAGCACTACTACTACGACCACGACTACCATACTTTGCACATCACAACACCCATTTGACCCATTGACACAAAATAAACAACCCCTCACTATATCACACACACACACACACACACACACACACACACACACACAATAAACACCCCCTCACTATATCACACACACAAAAAAAAAAATCCCTTCCCTATATCTCTCTCACAGACACACAATAAGCACCCCCTCACTATATCATGCAGACACAATAAACACAATAAACTGCCCCTCAATCTCTCTCTCTCTCACACACACACACACACACACACACACACACACACGCGCGCACACTACCCCCACTATAATTATTCACACACACAAAACACTTCCTCACTATATTACACACACACACACACACACACACAATAAGCACCCCTTCACTATACCACGCAGACACAATAAACTGCCCCTCAATATCTCTCTGTGTCTCTCTCTCTCTCTCTCTCTCTCTCTCTCTCTCTCTCTCTTTCTCTCACACACACACTGAACACCCTCACACTATATCACACACACACACACACACACACACACACAATAAATACCTCCTCACTATTTCTCTCTTTCTCTCGCTCTCTCTCACACACACACACACACACACACACACACACACACATACACCATACACACGCATTACCCCACTATAATTTCTCTCTCTCACACACACTAAACACCTTCTCACTATATAACACACACACACACACACACACACACACACACACACAAGAAACACCCTCTCACTATGACACACACACAACCCCCTTGCTATATCATACAGAGTAAAAAAAACCCCACTATAATCACACGCGCACACACACACGCGTGCGCACACACACACAAACGCAAACATTAAACACCTCACTATATAACACACACACACACACAACACCCCCATTATAATCACACTCACACACAGACACACACAATACCCACACTATAATCTCTCTCACACACACAAACAAAATAAACACCCTCTCACTATATCTCACTCACAAACACACACAGACACAAACAATAAACACCCCCTCACTATATCTCACACACACACACACACAATAAATACCTCCTCACTATCTCTCTCTCTCTCTTTCACACACACGCACATACACAAAACACCTCCTCACTATATCACACACATACACACTAAACACCTCACTATATAACATAGACACATGTTGGACATACCTGAAACACCACACCAGGAATGTGTCCGGGAGGCATTCTGACCAGATGCCCGAGCCACCTCAACTGGCCCCTCTCAATACGGAGGAGCAGCGGCTCTAACTCCGAACTCTCCATGGATGGTAGAGCTTCTCACCTTATCTCTAACCTTGCGTCTCAGCTCCTACTTCACCACAATGGACCGGTACAGGCTCCGTTTAACAGCAGAGGCTGCAGCGATCTGTCTGTCAATCTCCTGCTCCATCCTTCCCTCACTTGTGAACAAGACCCCAAGATACTTAAACTCCTCCACTTGGGGCAGGACCTCATTCCCAACCCAGAGGGTGCATTCTACCCTTGTTCGACTGAGAACCATGGCCTCGGACTTGGAGGTACTGATCTTCATCTCGGCTGCTTCGCACTCCACTGTGAATCACTCCAATGAGAGCTGGTCAGTCTGTTGTTACCAATATGGAGCAAACTCTGGCTCCAGTGATACAGCGAACGAATGGACCGTAGCAGTGGGTCCGGAACGTCGTACTCCCGGAGCACGCCCCACAACATTGTTCGAGGGACACAGTCAAAAGTCTTTTCCAAATCCACAAAACACATGTGGACAGATTGGACGAACTCCCATGCCCCCTCCAAAATCCTGTGGAGCGTATAGAGTTGGTCAAGAGTGCTACATTGTTCCTCCTGAATCCGAGGTTCGACTATCGGTCAGATCCTCCTCTCCAGTACCCCTGCATAGACTTTCGCAGGTAGGCTGAGGAGTGTGATTCCCTGATAATTAGAACACACCCTCCGGTCCCCCTTCTTAAAAATTGGGATGACCACCCCGGTTTGCCAATCCAGAGGTATAGCCCCCAATGACCACGTGATGTTGCAGAGACATGTCAACCAAGACAGTCCTACAGCATCCAGAGCCCTGAAATATTCTGGGAGATTCTCGTCCAACCCCGGAGCTCAACCACCGAGGAGTTTTTTGACAGCCTCAGTGACCTCCACTACAGTGATGGGTAGACCCCCACCCAAACCCCCAGGGTCTTCCTCCTCCACGGAGGGCATGTTGGTGGGATTGAGGAGGTCCTCAAAATATTCCCTCCACTTCGCAATGACATCCCCAGTCGAGGTAAGCAGCTTCCCACCTCCACTGTATACAGTGTTTGTGGAGGACTGCTTCCCCCTCCTGAGGCGTCAGATGATGGTCCAGAACCTTTTTGAGGCCAACCGATAATCACTCTCCAGGCCCTCACCGAACTCCTCCCACTACCGCAATTTTGCATCTGTGACAGCCTCGGCTGCAGCACGTTTGGCCTGCTGGTACCTGTCCATTGCCTCGGGAGTCCCACAGGCTAATAAAACTCGATGGGCCTCTTTCTTCAGCTGGACGGCCCCCTTCACCACAGTTGTTCACCACCGGGTTTGGGGGTTACCGCCACGACAAGCACAAACGACCTTCTGGCCACAGCTATGGGCTGTCGCCTCAGCAATGGAGGCATGAAACATGGCCCATTTAAATTCCATGTCACCCGCCTCCTCCGGGATGTGGTTGTAGCTCTGTCGGCAGTGGGACTTCGCCAAATGTTCCCAGCAGATCCTAATTACACGCTTGGGCCTGCCAGGTCTGGAAAGCAGCCTTTCCCACCACCAAAGTCAACTCACCACCAGGTGGTGATTGGTAGACAGTTTAGCTCCTCTCTTCACCCGAGTGTCCAGAACATACAGCCGCAAGTCCAATGAGACGACTACAAAGTCAATCATCAAACTGCGACCTAGGGTGTCCTGGTGCCAAGTGCACTTATGGGCACACTTCTGTTCGAACATGGTGTTCATGATAGACAAACTATGACAGACACAGAAGTCCAACAATGAAACACCATTCGGGTTCAGACTGGAGAAGCCATACCTACCAATCTCCAGGTCACACTATCATTGCCCACATGGGCGTTGAAGTCTCCCAAGACAACGAGTGAGTCTCCCGAGGGAGCGTTCTCCAATACACCCCTAAAGACTCCAAGAAAGGTGAGTAGTCTGAACGGTCATTTGGTGCATAAGCACAAATAACAGTCAAGACCCATCCCCCCCACCCGAAGATGGAGGGAAGCTACCCTTTCGTCAACCGAGGAGAACCTCAACATTTGGGCCCCAAGACGGTGGGGCAAGAAGGCTCATCGCTTCTCCCCATGAGCAACTCCAGAATGGAATAAGGTCCAGCCTCTCTCGAGATGGGTGGTTCCAGAGCCCAAGCTATGTGTTGAGGTAAGCCCGATTATATCTAGTTGGTATCTCTCCACCTCACACACCAGATCAGGCTCCTGCCCTGCCAGAGAGGTGGCATCCATGTCCCGAGTCAGAGTCAGTAACTGAGGATCGGGCCGACAGGACCCATGCCTTCGGCTGCCACCCAACTCACATTACACTTGACCCCTAAACCTCCTCCCACGGGTGGTGAGGCCATGTGAGGGCAGACCCATGTCTCCTTTTCGGGCTAGGCCCAGCCAGGCTCCATGGGCAGAAGCCCGAATACCAGGTGCTCACCTTCGAGCGCCTCCCTTGGGCTTGGCTCCAAGAAGGGACCCCGGTGACCCACGTCTCGGCAAGGAAAACTGTATCCTTGCCTGTTTCTTGGTCTTTAAAACCCCATCCTAAAAAGCAAAATCCACAGTATTTCATCTCCAAATTCTTAATGATAAAATATATCTGTCATGAATTAATTTATTCTGTATTATAGCAGTTTCTCTACGAATCAAGTTTCCATAAAAGAAAAAAAAGAGAGGAGTGAAAACAAATATTTCAATTGTTAAACATCAAACAGCAGTCTGTCATTTAGATTTGTTCCCCTCTCTCTCTCTCTCTCTCTCACTCTCTCGCTATGTGTGTGTGTGTGTGTGTGTGTGTGTGTGTGTGTGTGTGTGTTTGTGTGTGTGTCCATGTCCAAACAACCTTTATACCCCCATTTCACCGGAGCGTGGCAGACTCACAGAAGCAAAAATGGTGTCATCCGCCAACGTTCCGTACTTATTCCCTCCTCTTCCGTGTCATTGCGTTAGTGTTCCTCCACTTCCGTCAGACCAAAATCTTCCGTCAACATGCTTTTAAACAAGCCAGTGTTGCTCCCTGTTGGTCCCAAGCCCGGATAAATGCAGAGGGTTGCGTCAGGAAGGGCATCCAGTGTAAAACCAATGCCAAATAACATATGCAAATCAAAACAAAGACTTTCATATCGGATTACTCGAGTCCTGGGTTAACAACGACCGCCATCAGTGTTGTCAATCAACAGGGTGCTGGTGGAAATTGGACTACTGTTGGTCGAAGACGTCATAGAAGGAGAGGCGGGAGGCGTGTCCGTGGGCAGAGATAGAAAAGGAAAGGCATGAGTCCAGGACTGAATGTAGGGACTTTGAATGTTGGAACTATGACAGGAAAAAGTAGAGAGCTGGCTGACATGATGCAGAAATGGAAGGTGGACATACTGTGTGTTCAGGAGACCAGGTGGAAAGGGAACAAGGCTAGAACCTTAGGAGCAGGGTTTAAGCTGTTTTATCATGGTGTGGATGGGAAGAGAAATGGAGTAGGAGTCATCCTGAAGGAGGAGTTTGTCAGGAATGTTCTTGAAGTGAAAAGAGTGTCAGACAGAGTGATGAGTCTCAAGTTAGAAATCGAAGGCGTGATGTTCAATGTTGTTAGTGCTTATGCCCCACAGGCAGGATGTGAGCTAGAAGAGAAGGAGAGATTCTGGAGTGAGTTAGATGAAGTGATGCAGAGTACCCCCAGAGGTGAAAGAGTGGTCATTGGTGCAGACTTCAATGGACATGTTGGTGCAGGAAACAGAGGGGACGAGGAAGTGATGGGCAGGTTTGATAACCAGGACAGGAACGCAGAAGGACAGATGTTGGTAGATTTTACAAAAAGGATGGAAATGACTGTGTAAATACTTTCTTCCAGAAGAGACAGAAGCATAGGGTGACCTATGAAAGCAGTGGTAGGAGCACACAGGTAGACTACATCTTGTGTAGGCGATGTAATTTGAAGGATGTCAGTGACTGCAAAGTAGTAGTGGGTGAGAGTGTTGCCAAACAGCATAGGATGGTGGTGTGCAGGATGATGTTGATGGTGAGGAAGATGAGAGGACAAAGGCAGAGCAGAAGAAAAAGTGGTGGAAAATGAAAAAGGAAGAGTGTCGGGTTGTCTTCAAGGAGTTGAAACAGGCTTTGGGTGGTCAGGAAGTGCTTCCAGAGGACTGGACAACTACAGCTAATGTGATCAGGGAGACAGGTAGGAGAATACCTGGTGTGTCATCTGGAAGGTGGGGCGATAAGGAGACTTGGTGGTGGAATGAGGAAGTGCAGGCGTGTGTACAAAAGAAAAGGTTAGCTAGGAACAAGTGGGACATTGAGAGGACTGAAGAGAGTAAACAGGAGTACAGGGAGACACAATGTAAGGCGAAGGTAGCAAAGTAGGTGTCAAAGGCCAATCAGAGGGCGTATGATGACTGGTATAATCAGTTGGACAGTAAAGAGGGAGAAAATGATTTATACAGGTTGGCACAGCAGAGAGACAGAGATGGGAAGGATGTTCAGCAAGTTAGATTGATTAAGGACAGAGAGGGAAATGTATTGACTGATGACAGAAGTGTGCTGAGAAGATGGAAAGAGTACTTTGAAGAGCTGATGAATGAGGAAAATGAGAGAGAAAAAAGAGTAGAAGAGGTGACTGTTGAGGATCAGGAAGAAGCAAAGATTAGTCAGGGTGAAGTGAGGAGGGCATTGAAGAGGATGAAGAGTGGAAAGGCAGTTGGTCCTGATGACATACCGGTGGAGGTCTGGAAGTGTCTAGGAGAGGTAGCAGTAGATTTTCTGACCAGAACATTCAACAATGTCTTAGAGAGTGTTCTGACCAGAACATTCAACAATGTCTTAGAGAGTGAGAGGTAGCAGTAGATTTTCTGACCAGAACATTCAACAATGTCTTAGAGAGTGAGAGGATGCCAGAGGAATGGAGGAGAAGTGTGATTGTGCCCATTTTTAAGAACAAGGGACACATGCAGAGTTGTAGCAACTACCAAAGGGTAAAGTTGATGAGCCATACGATGAAGTTATGGGAAAGAATAGTGGAAGCTCGATTAAGGGCAGAGGTCAGCATTTGTGAGCAACAGTTTGGTTTCATGCCAAGAAAGAGCACCACAGATGCAGTGTTTGCTTTAAAGATGTTCATAGAGAAGTACAGAGAAGGTCAGAGGGAGCTGCATTGTGCCTTTGTGGATCTGGAGAAAGCATATGACAGGGTGCCGAGAGAGAAACTATGGTTTTGCATGAGGAAGTCTGGAGTGGCTAAGAAGTATGTTAGAGTGGTGCAGGACATGTATAAGAGATGTAAGACAGTGGTGAGGTGTGCTGTCGGTGTGACAGAAGAATTCAAGGTGTAGATAGAACTGCATCAAGGGTCAGCTCTGAGCCTCTTCTTGTTTGCTATGGTGATGGACAGGCTGACAGATGAGGTTAGACAAGAATCTCCATGGACTATGATGTTTGCAGATGACATTGTGATCTTCAGTGAGAGCAGAGAACAAGTGGAGGAAAATCTCGAGAGGTGGAGGTATGCCCTGGAAAGGAGAGGAATGAAGGTTCGCCTCCGTAAGACAGACTAGATGTGTGTGAACGACAAGGACCCAAGAGGAACGGTGAGGTTTCAGGGAGCAGAGATAAGGAAGGTGGAGGATTTTAAGTACTTAGGATCAACAATCCAGAGCAATGGAGAGTGTGGAAAAGAGGTGAAGAAGTGTGTGCAGCCTGGTTGGAATTGTTGGAGAAAAGTGTCCAATGTGATGTGTGATAGGAGGGTATCAGCAAGAATAAAAGGAAAAGTGTACAAGACGATGATGAGGCCAGCGATGTTGTATGGTTTAGAAACAGTAGCACTAAGGAAAAGATATGAGGCAGAGTTGGAGGTAGCAGAGATGAAAATGTTGAGGTTCTCTTTGGGAGTAACGAGGATGGATAGGATCAGGAATGCGTATATCAGACGGACAGCCCATGTAAGATGTTTTGGAGACAAAGTCGGAGAGGCTAGATTGAGATGGTTTGGACATGTACAGAAGAGGGATAGTGAGTATATTGGTAGTAGGATGCTGTGGTTGGAACTACCAGGCAGAAGGCCTAGAGGAAAATCAAAGAGACGATTCATGAATGTGGTGAAGGAGAACATGAAGGCAATTGGTGGAAGAGAAGATGCAGAGGATAGGGTGAGATGGAGGCAGATGACTTGCTGTAGCGACCCCTGAAGGGAACAGCTGAAAGGAAAATGATAAGAAGAAAATTTACTGGTTGTAAAGTTTATTAATTCCCACTTCTTTACCGATTGGTTTGGCTTATAGCAGATAACGGGTGGGTCAAGAATATGATTAGATAATTAATGATAAAAACCTAATTATCATTTCTGTAAACTAGCAATGGTTACTCACAATATTACTTTTGTCACACTGCTATTCCTACATATATTAGAAAGTGCTGGGAATAAATAATAATAAAATAAAAACGTACTATTTCAAAGCATAACCCGGCAACGTCTGCGTGTTGTGTGACAGAATAAGTGCTCTGTGCAGAAAAAAAGTCTCACCGTCTGTGGTTCCTGGTTGATGATACACCTAATATATTAATGATAAACATGTAAAAACAATTCATAATCCCTAGGGGGCAGTGGTGGTCTAGTGGTATAGGGCACTGGATCGCTGATCCAAAGGTTGGGGGTTCGAGTCCCACTCTCCACAAGGTTGTCACTGTCCTCCCCAGTGCAGCTAACTGGGTTATCAAAGGCCGGCCATGTCTCTCACTGTCTATGGTGTGAGGCATGTAAAAGAACCATTGCTGACTTTCGACAAGAGTAGGCTGCAAAGCCGTCGGTGTGTTTCCGCCCTGCAATGGCCTGGCGAGCTGTCCATGGTGTACTCTGCCCTCATCCGAAGTTGGCTGGGATGGGCTCCAGCATCCTCGTGACCCTAATTAGGATTAAGCAGTTACAGAAAATGAACTGAACTTCATAATCCTTCCTTTCGGCTTTTCCCCTTTTTTAGGGGTTGCCACAGCGAATCATCTGATTCGCACATTTGATTTGGCATGGGTTTTTACATCGGATGCCCTTCCTGACACAACCCTTTAGCAAGGGACAGAAACACGCTGACGGCTTTGCAGCTACTCTTTACAAAATTTAGCAATGGTTCTTTTACATGAACCTCTCTATAGACAGTGAGAGACATGGCTGGCCTTTGATAACCCAGTAGCTGCACTAGGAGGGACAGTGACAACCTTGCGGAGAGTGGGACTCGATTCCCCAACCTTTGGATCAGCGATCCAGCGCACTATACCACTGACAGTCATTAAACACTTAGAAGCCAAAACTGTATACAGACACTTCCCACTTTACGTTCATTCCTTTTACATATTTTTTGATTTTATGTTTAAAAAAAAAAGAAAAAAAGTAAAATTTTGAGTTTAGCGTGCTCTCTGTAGTACGAAATGTACCTACGTAGTACGCTGATGTAATACGCTACTTACACATGATGCCGCGTCCTTTATTTACAAACAACAGACTGAACGCACCCCTCCTTCTTCCCAGTTCACTGCGTGTTACCCTTGTGTTAAGATGTGGTCTCTGTGATCTTTATGTTTACACTGTTTTGCGGACTTTTGTAACCCTAAGCAAATATGGTTGGTCAGAAGCGTAAGCCTACTAGTGATAGCAGTAGTCAGAAAAAGCGGCAAGCCAACTCATTAGAAACAAAGATGGCTATTATCAAGAAAATTGATGCTGGTGAAAAACATGTGAAAGTTGCACGTTTCTTCCAAATGGCTCCGTCGACCATCGGAACCATTTACAAGCAGAAAGATCGAATCATAGAGAATGTTAAAGGTTATATTTGATATTGTATTTGATATTTGATGAGTGAATTTGATTAAAATGTATCAATTTGAAATTATTTTGCTTGAATTTAATTTATTTGAAATGAATGTTGATATTATTTTACAATGTTATGTTTATAATAATTGATTTAGGGGTGTTTTATGAGATACGGTAATGGTATTCATGGATGTATAGTACAGTATGAGCGTCACTATAACAACTTACGTTTATTTTTCACCTTACTTTTGGCCGTCTGGAACCGAACTAAAATGTAAGTTGGAGAGCTTCTGTATTTGCATTATGGATAATTTGTTTAGCAAATTACAAATTCAACAAACAAAAGTGTCAACAATAAATTATGCACATCACAAACAACATAACAAGATGGCACCTGTTGAAATGACAGCCATAACAGACAGTTTTAAGTACGGCCTCCATCTGCGTTGATGCAGGCAGTGATTTTATCTGTAAATATATCATTGTATGCAAGGACTTGCAGAATAACAGCCATTGGCTGAGGTAAGTCTTTTTATCTGCGTGGAAGCAAAATTGAAATGAAATGCAGGTGGTGATCTGTGGCAATACAACACAGCAAAACCCGTACCACAAGTGCTGCGACAGGATGTAACGATCCTGTCCGGTAGTCATCACACTCTCTTGCCCTGGACGTGGCCTCTCGTCAACTGTCATCATGGCCCTGTCATGTTGTGTCAATCAGGTCATTCAGTCATTCCCTCAGTCAGGTTTCTGATGGTGGGCTGTTTAAGGCCCA
Source organism: Plotosus lineatus (assembly GCA_024760905.1). Classification (NCBI taxonomy): domain Eukaryota; kingdom Metazoa; phylum Chordata; class Actinopteri; order Siluriformes; family Plotosidae; genus Plotosus; species Plotosus lineatus. The sequence continues at coordinate 62,277,644 of CM045734.1, forward strand.
TATGCCTCACTCTAGTTCAACCTGGCCTCCACTGTACTGGTTGTTTGTAGACGCTGTTCCTGTGATAGACAAGGCATTATGTTGTGCACTAGACTAACAATAGTGGACACTGAAGCCTATCTCAGCCACCTCACAGGGGCAACACACACGCCATTTACACTCACAGTCACATCCAGGGGAAACTGGGAACAGCTAGTAAGCCTAATGTGCATGTTGTGGACTGTAACACGAAACCGGAGGAAACCTACACGAGCATGGGGAGAATGGGTCACCTTCCCAGTACAGTAGTTTACTGCTTCCCATTTACACCGTTAGGTGGACAGAAGCACACTTGGGGTTGAGATCTTTCCTTGGTGCCTTAGCATGGTGGGGTCTGATCAGAATTTGGACTCATGACCTCTCAGACATAAACCCAGCACCTTAAGCACTACACCACCAGCCCCCAAAACATATACCTTACAGTCCTCATTATTCAATAATGCATTAAGAGATACATACACCATATACCCATATATGCACCAGAGATGTGAATAAAACACAATGTCAGGATTAAAACGCAGCAAAAATCCCACAGAAATTAAAAGGAGGCAGGCATTATGCAAATTAGATGAGAGAAAGTCCAGATGGTGCTGAGATTTTCATTACGAAACATCTGTTTGTTTCCACCTGCTTCATTCTACATGGAGGCTCACAGCACACAGTTCACCTGAGAAACTCTCACTGCTCATCCTGCAGTATCAACACTCATTCTTTAAAAGGTGTGTGTGTATGTGTGTGTGAGTGTGTGTGTGGGTATGTGAAATGTAAAGACGTCATGGACATGATACTGAAAAAGTACAGCCGTTTCCACTTTATTTCTGTAACCGCTCAATCCTAATTAGGGTCACAGGGAGGCTGGCGCCCATCCAAGCTGACTCTGGGCGAGGGCAGAGTATGCCCTGGATAGCTCGCCAGGCCATCACAGGGCGAAAACACATTGACAGCTTTGCAACTACTCTTGTCGAACATCAGCAATGGTTCTTTTACATGAACCTCTCACCATAGACAGTGAGAGACATGGCCGGCCTTTGATAACCCAGTTAGCTGCACTGGGGCGACAGTGACAACCTTGTGGAAAGTGGGACTCGAACCCCCAACCTTAGGATCAGTGAGCAATCCAGCACCCTATACCACCAGGCCACCACTGCCCTCGTTCCCACTTTATGTGAATTTAAATTATTTCACGGATTGTTGTAGTTCATCTAGTTCATCTCAGAGTTGGAGGTAGCAGAGATGAAAATGTTGAGGTTCTCTTTGGGAGTAACGAGGATGGATAGGATCAGGAATGAGCACATCAGAGGGACAGCACATGTAAGACGTTTTGGAGACAAAGTCAGAGGGGCTAGATTGAGATGGTTTGGACATGTACAGAGGAGGGATAGTGAATATATTCGTAGTAGGATGTTGAGGTTGGAATTACCAGGCAGAAGGCCCAGAGGAAGACCAAAGAGAAGATTTATGGATGTGGTGAAGGCGGACATGAAGGTCGTAGGAGTAAGAGTAGAAGATGCAGAGGATAGGGTGAGATGGAGGCAGATCATTTGCTGTGGCGACCCCTGAAGGGAACAGCCGAAAGGAAAAGAAGAAGAAGAAGAAGAAGAAGAAGAAGATTGTTGTAGTTTCCCTAGACCGCCTCATGAGGGCACTGATGCAATATCACATGAAACACACACAGACACAAACCCCCACACACACACACACACACACACACACACTTGCATGAATATGTCGCTCTTATTTTTTAGTTCTGTTTGGGGCTTTTTTATAAATAAGCAAAAAGGATCAACAAAATCTGCATCTCACTTTTACTAGTGCAATACACCTGACTGACAGTTATTCCATTCCTCGATTGGAATACGATCTGATATCACATCAGACAGAGCCAAGCAGACGATTAACCCTATCTTTTCCTTTCAGCTTTTCCCCTTTTTTCAAGGGTCGCTACAGTGAATCATCTGATTCGCACGTTTGATTTGGCAGAGGTTTTTACGTCAGATGCCCTTCCTGGCACAACCCTTTAGCAAGGGGCAGAAACACGCTGACGGCTTTACAGCTCCTCTTTACGAAAGTCACCAATGGTTCTTTTACATGAACCTCTCACCATAGACAGTGAGAGACATGGCCGGCCTTTGATAACCCAGTTACCTGCAATGGGGGGACAGAGACAACCTTGTGGAGACTGGGACTCGAACCTCCAACCCTAGGATCAGCGATCCAGCTCCCTATACCACTAGGCCACCACTGCTTGCCGAGAGAGAGGAATTATAGTTTTATTATATTTTACTATTGTGTTTAAACTCGAGAAAATTTAGATACATTTAAATGTATATATCATAAAATAATAAACAGGAGAAATAGCTATTTGGTCCAAAGCCTGTCGTCAAGAAGTAAAGGAAAAATATTTTAATTCTCAAAAAAAACCAACAACCTAGGATTAGCAGCATTTGCTATTTGCTAGCAGAATTAGCAGAAGCGTGCATCAGAAATACTTGGAGATTGGTTGATGCAGCTCTTATGCTTTCTCCTCCAGATATGGACATTAGGGCATGGTAGGTAGGTAAAGTCTGTTGGGTTTTTATACCCGCGCCATAGTGGCTCATTAGGCCGGTGCTTATCCCCAGTTTCCATAGTGTGAAGCAACCAGGAGTTCAACTTCTCCTGGATGGGACGCTAGTCCATCGCAGGTTACTTTCCCAGTACATTTTTACTGGTACCCATTTATACTGCTGGGTGAACAGAGGTACACTTGTGGATGAAACCTTGCCCAGGGGTCTTAGCACAGTGAGGGTCTTGGTGGGATTTGCACTCACAACCTTCCAATCATGAGCGCATCACCCTAACCACTACGCCACCGGCCCCACACGTTAGGGCATACCGAGCACTAAAGGCCTGCTACTCACAAAAACCCGAAATAAATCACATTTAGTGGAAAATACCCAGAATAAATCTTTACATTTTTATCATTAAAACACTTTATTTCCTAATAAATAAATAAATTCCCGGCCTGGCTAGCATTAGCTTTAGCTTGTAATGAGTCATGATGTCATTTATGGCGTCGTCTGAGGTCACAGTATTTGACCTGATATCTCACAGCAGTTAAACAGAGCATGCAACTGCTATTATTAATAATCCAATACATTTTTATTGTTTTTGATTGGTGGAAAGCAATCAAATCATTCGTAATAGTGCATTGTTGCCATTGAATAAATATTATTGTACAACTGGCACACACCAATGTTCCTTTTCATATCGCGTACAATAGGCTGCACCCTGCGGCCCTGAGTGGTGAATTTTATCACTGTTAAGAAAAGAACGTATTCAAAACAATAAATCTCTTTACTAACTAACTACATACAGCTTATTATTATTATTATTATTATTATTATTATTATTATTATTATTTATTCATTCGTTTTCTGAACCACTTGTTCACGAGTGAGGGAGAGATGGAGCGAGAGATCGACAGACGGATCGCTGCAGCCTCTGCTGTTAGGCGTTGCCTGTACCGGGCCATTGTTGTGAAAAAGGAGCTGAGCCGCAAGGCAACGCTCTCAATGTACCAGTCGATCTACGTTCCAACCCTCACCTATGGTCACGATCTTTGAGTAATGCAACGGATACAATCGGCTGAAATGAGCTTCCTTCGCTGGGTGGCGGGGTTCTCCCTTAGAGATAAGGTGAGAAGCACCACCATCCGGGGAGAGCTCGGAGTAGATCCGCTGCTCCTCCGCATTGAGAGGGGCCAGTTGAGGTGGCTCGGGCATCTGGTCAGAATGCCCCCCCGGACGCCTCCCTGGTGTGGTGTTTCGGGCATGTCCAACCGGGAAGAGACCCCAGGGTCGACCTAGAACACGCTGGAGGGACTATGTCTCTCGGCTTGTCTGGGACCGCCTCGGTGCCCCCCTGGGAGAGTTGGAGGAAGTGGCTGGGGAGAGGGACGTCTGGACCTCTTTGCTTAGGTTGCTGCCCCCGTGACCCGACCCTGGACTAAGCGGAAGATGATGATGATGGTTCACGAGTTTATAGCTGATTTGTTAATTTAACATGTGTATAATGTTATTATTGTTGTTAACTTGTCTGAAATGAACTGATATACTTATATCGCAAGACATTTTCACAAACTCATCAGAGTAAAATGAACTAAAAGTGGTGGCCCTTGTAAACAAGCTAATGCAAACTATTGACCATAAATATCGAGCGGTTAGTAACTACGTAAATGGAAATAAAAACCACCTGATGATGAAAAGGCAGATATTTTCTGTGTGACAGGAGAGTCTGGAAGAATTTGATTGTAAATAACTTAAATAACTTAAATAACTAGTGGCGCAGGGTGGAATAATGCGTGTTTTGAATTTTGTCTGTATCGTTGTGGTGGAACTGACTGTGTTAATAACCAGATTTCAGTAAAATATCGGAGTACATTTACATTCTGCTCAGAGTCACCTGACCAGATATCTGAGAGCAATATAACAAAACAAATACTTCACCTTAAAATACTTTGTTCTGACAAGGCACCGTTAGAGTATACAGTAATTTAAAAAATGTAATAAGGTGCAAGATTAAGAAGAAATAAAATGCACAAAATGAACTGCCTGGCAGTGGAGGCTTGGTGATTAAGGCTTTGGGTTACTGATCAGAAGGTTGGTAGTTCAAGTCCCTGTAATGCCGAGCTGCTCCCGTTGATCCCTTGAGCAAGGCCTTTTACCCTCATCTGCTCGGTTGCATAAATTGGATAAAAATGTAAGCAGCTCTAAAAAAAGAGCATCAGCCAAATGTTGTGAATACGAATACAAGCTTTATCCTGTGTGGTGAAAACAAAAATGGTCATTTAAGCGACGGCGTGGTGGTGCAGTGGTTAGCATGTTCTGATCACAGCACCAAGGTCCTGGGTTCGATTCCCAGCTGAGACGTTTCTGTGTGGAGTTTGCATGTTCTCCGTGTTGGTGTGGGTTTCCTCTGGGTACTCAGGTTTCTTTTCACAGTCCTCAAATATGCACAGCAGGGTAACTGGTAGTGTGTGTGTATTTGTGTGTCTTCAGGGAATATTTACTCTGCTTCTGCCGCTTTTCTGTGTTTTGCTGACGGCTTGAGAAATTATTTTGCTGTAATTCCCTATGAAATTGAAATCGAAGTTGCAGCTGGAAAACATGGCAGCTTTAAAATAAAATAAATAAAAAAGGGTTTTGTTTCTTCTCTGTTTTAGACACCAGCGTTTGGTAAACGATAAAATGCATACGGTCCTTAATACGACAGTACGGTGGTGTCGTGGTGAGCATGTCCACATCACAACGAGAAGGTCTTGGGTTCGAGTCGCAGGCTCATTGAGGGTGATTCTGTGTGGAGTTTTCATGTTCGCCCAGTGCTTGTGTGTTTCCTCTAGATACTCCAGTTTATTCAAACAAACCAAAAACATGAACAATAGCCTGAACATGAACACAAGCCAGTGTCTCTCCCTCATGCCAATCACAAGCCCAGATAAATGAAGAGGGTTGCATCAGGAAGGGCATCCGGCGTAAAACAAATGCCAAAAAAAAATGCGAGTCACAACAAAAAATTTCATACCGGATTGGTCCATGAACGCCATCAGTGCTGTTAACCGACAGGGTGCTGGTGAAAATTGGACAACTGTTGGTCGAAGACATCGAAGAAGGAGAGGCGGGAGGGGTGTCCGTAGGCAGAGAGAGAGAAGAGGAAAGGCATGAGTCTAGGACTGAAAGTAGGGACTTTGAATGTTGAAACTATGACAGGAAAAGTTAGAGAGATGACTGACATGATGCAGAGGAGGAAGGTGGACATACTGTGTGTTCAGGAGACCAGGTGGAAAGGTAGCAAGGCTAGAAGCTTAGGAGCAGGGTTTAAGTTTTTTCATGGTGTGGATGGGAAGAGAAATGGAGTCAGAGTCATCTTGAAGGAGGGGTTTGTCAGGAATGTTCTAGAAGTGAAAAGAGTGTCAGACATACTTCCAGAAGAGACATTAGCATAGGGTGACTTATGAAAGCGGAGGTAGAAGCACACAGGTAGAATACATCTTGTGTAGGCTATGTAATTTGAAGGAAGTCAGTGACTGCAAAGTAGTAGCGAGTGAGAGTGTTGCCAAACAGCATAGGATAGTGGTGTGCAGGATGATGCTGATGGTGAGGAAGGTGAAGAAGGCAAAGGCAGAGCAGAAGACAAAGTGGTGGAAGCTGAAAAAGGAAGAGTGTCGTGTTGTTTTCAAGGAGGAGTTGAAAATGGGTGGTCAGGAAGTGCTTCAAGATGAGTGGACAACTACAGCTAATGTGATCAGGGAGACAGGTAGGAGAGTTATTGGTGTGTCCTCTGGAAGGACAGTAGATAAGGAGACTTGGTGGTGGAATGAGGAAGTGCAGGAGTGTGTGCAAAGGAAAAGGTTAGCTAAGAAGAAGTGGGACATAGAGAGGACTGAAAAGAGTAAACAGGAGTACAGAGAGACACAGCGTAAGGCGAAGGTAGCAAAGTAGGTGTCAAAGGCCAAACAGAGGGCGTATGATGACTTGTATGCTCGGTTGGGCAGTGAAGAGGGAGAAAATGATTCATACAGGTTGGCACAGCAGAGAGCTAGAGATGGGAAGGACGTGCAGCAAGTTAGATTGATAAAGGACAGAGAGGGAAATGTATTGACTGATGACCGAAGTGTGCTGGGAAGATGGAAAGAGTACTTTGAAGAGCTGATGAATGTGGAAAATGAGAGCGAAAAAAGAGTAGAAGAGGTGTAGGAAGTAGGAATTGAGGAGCAGGAAGTAGCAAAGATCAGTTAGGGTGAAGTGAGAAGGGCACTGAAGAGGATGAAAAATGGAAAGGCAGTTGGTCCTGGTTATATACCTGTGGAGGTATATCTAGGAGAGGTAGCAGTAGATTTTCTGACAAGAACATTCAACGAGGTCTTAGAGAGTGAGCTGATGCTGGAGGAATGGAGGAGAAGTGTGCTGGTGCCCATTTTTAAGAACAAGGGAGATGTGTAGATTAGAAAAGAAAATGTGGTTTTGCATGAGGAACTCTGGAGTGGCAGAGAAGTATGTTAGAGTGGTGCAGGACATGTATAAGAGATGTAAGACAGTGGTGAGGTGTGCTGTCGGTGTGACCGACGAATTCAAGGTGGAGGTGGGACTGCATCAAGGGTCAGCTCTGAGCCCCTTCTTGTTTGCTATGGTGATAGACAGGCTGACAGACGAGGTTAGGCAAAAATCTCCATGGACTATGATGTTTGCAGATGACATTGTGATCTGTAGTGAAAGCAGAGAACAAGTGGAGGAAAATGTAGAGAGGTGGAGGTATGCATTGGAAAGGAGAGGAATGAAGGTTAGCCTCAGAAAATCAGAATACATGTGTGTGAATGAGAAGGACCTAGGAGGAACTGTGATGTTACATGGAGCAGAGATAAGGAAGATGGAGGATTTTAAGTACTTAGGCTCAAAAATCCAGAACAATGGAGAGTGTGGAAAAGAGGTGAAGAAGCGTATGCAGGCAGTTTGGAATGGTCGGAGAAAACTGTCTGGTGTGATGTGCGATAGGAGAGTTTCAGCAAGAATGAAAGGAAAAGTGTATAACACGGTGGTGAAACCAGCGATGTTGTATGGCCTAGAAACAGTGGCGCTGAGGAAAAGGGAGGAGGCAGAGCTGGAGGTCGCAGAGATGAAAATGCTGAGGTTATCTCTGGAAGTAATGAGGATGGATAGGATCAGAAATGAGTACATCAGAGGGACAGCCCATGTAAGATGTTTAAGAGACAAAGTCAGAGAGGCTGGATTGACATGGTTTGGACATGTACAGCGGAGGGATAGTGAGTATATTGTATAGTGAGTACAGAGGAAGACCAAAGAAGAGATTTATGGATGTGGTGAAGGAAGACATGAAGGCCATTGGAGTAAGAGAAGAAGATGCAAAGGACAGGGCGAGATGGAGGCGGATGGTTTGCTGTGGCGACCCCTGAAGGGAACAGCCGAAAGGAAAAGAAGAAGAAGAAGAGATAATTTGTAAAGCAGGCTGTTACCAGAGTCATGGATTGTTGCTACTGTTGCAGCCTCTCCTGCAGGTTGTGCAAGGCATGTTTTTTCTTGGCTCCGAGTCATTAGCATCCTTGTGGACATTTTGATTTGAATGGTTGATGAACTTTCTGATGTCCATTATTATTCCCGTACAGAATCCCGCTGTAACTCAGAAAATCAAGGTTGCAAGCACTCGGCTCTCCTCGGCAGTTTCTACAAATTATGGTTTAATACATGTAGTTGTCATACCGGAAATTCCCGAGATCATGACAAGTTGACAACTGTTTTGGATTACATGCATAAGGGTATTTCCCCCCCAGGGGAAGGGGGTGTTCTGCACATTGGATTCTAGACAGGGCTTAACAAAGTAATTTACACCAGTTAATAACAACTTCTTTGTCAGTCCCTTGTCGAATATTAAGTTGCTCAATGATTTATGAGGCAAAATTAAGTGAGTAAACTATTATCTGCTGATAAAAAATGTGGGTAAACGCAGTGGTAAAAGTGCGTTTAGTCAGGACTACAGCACAGGGGACAGTGACAGCCTGTCGAGAGTTGGACTTGAACCCTCTACCATGGGATCAGTGATCCAGCACCTTTACCACCAGGCTACCACTGCCCATCCTAAATAAATTGTTGTGGTCTGTGTTGGGAGTGGCTCTGAAATTGGTGGCTTTTTAACACTCTTGTTCTCTCCTTATGCATTGTAGGCGCTGGTGAGGGGCGTGGCTCACTCACGTACGGAGTCCGGAGCAGCGCACCTAATTCCACTCAGTCATCACTGGGCTATAAAGATGAGCGGCATGCTCCTCCCAGCGCTCGAAGATTGTTCCCTCCATGCAATCCCGTTTCACCGTGATCTCTCTGGCTCCTGGTTCTAAGCTTTGTGCTTGACCAGTTCCTGCTCCAAAGTTCCTCTTTGTAATTTTGGCTTTCTTGTTTCCCCTCACCTTGACGGTGACTACGATTCTCCATGCTCCGGTGCCTGCTCTGTGTACAATAAAACTCATCTGTATCATCATACTCGGTCTCCTGCATCTTTGGGTCCGACTGAAACCTTTTGGTGTCACAGAATCTTCTAGCCGAAAAAATGGACCCAGCGGAGACTGCCCAACTCCAGCAGGCATTGTCCCACCAGGGACTCCTGTTGGGACAGCACGATTCCACTCTGCACCAAATTGGGAACAGCCTGCAAAGATTAACCGCCAGCATAGTGCAGATCGGCGGAAGGATGGATTCCATTGCCACCCCACTCACCACCATGACCCCACCCACCCAACCTTCACTCTCTGCACCGGCGGCATCGCTAGACCTGCTCACCATGCGCTTAGAGCCGCTCATCCCTACACCAGCGAGGTATTCAGGCACAATCGGTTAATGTGCTCATCATTGGCACATGGTTCCATCACCAGTGCTCGCTTGTCTTCAGTCAGCAGCCGTTCACATATACCACCGACCAAGCAAAGACTGCGTTTGTGACGAGCCTGCTCACAGGTCAAGCCTCGTCCTGGTCGCGAGTGATCTCCATCTACACCCCGGAGTAATGCTCGCACTATGACCGGTTCATGCTAGAGATGAAGAGAGTCTTCGATCATCTGGGGAAAGAGGCGGAGGCGAGCAGCCAGCTGCTACGGATTCAGCAAGGCTCGCAATCAGTGTCCGAATGTGTCATCGGATTCCGGATCCTTGCCACAGAGAGCGGCTGGAATGACCTCGCGCTCTGGGGGGCCTTCCTGCCTGGGCTAAACGAGAGGCTGAAAGACGAGCTAGTGTCACGAGATGAGACAGTGACATTTGAAGAGCTGAACTCCTTGGCTACGAGGCTGGACAACTGGCTAAGAGAGAGAGACAGATCCCAGAAAGAGCGATTTAGCCTCATTTTCCTGCCCCCCGAGCGCCCCTGTGAGGCCCTCTCTGCCTCACCTTCAACCTCCTCGCATTTCCCCCCTCTGACAGAAGACAACTCCCACGAGCCCATGCAGCTGGGCCGCACCAGGCTGATGGCGGATGAAAGGCATCAGCGGCTAACTAATCATTCCTGCATTTACTGCAAGGGAAAGAGGCATTCAGTAATGACCGGGCCCGTTCGTTACCACCGCACCAACCATATGATTGTGCCATCGAATTACTCCCAGGTTCCACGCTCCCTTCACAGCGACTCTAACTTTTGAAGCCTGAGAAGGAAGCCATGGAAACTTACATAACTGAATCGCTGGCTGCAGGTCTTATCCGGCCCTCATTGTCCCCAGTAGGCACTGGGTTTTTCCTTTGTGGACCCTGCACTGATTACATGGGCCTGAACAGTATCACGGTATAAGAATAAGAATAAAGAATAAGTACCCCCTCCCTCTCATAGACTCTGCCTTCACCCCACTCCACAATGCAGCTATTTTTTTCTAAGCTGGACCTCAGAAATGCCTACCACTTAGTCCGGATTTGGGAGGGGGACGAGTAGAAGACTACTTTTAACATGCCACTGGGTCACTTCGAGTGTCTGGTCATGCCTTTCGGTATGTTCGGTGGTTGTCCAAGCCTTGGTCAATGACGTGCTCAGGGACATGTTGAACTGCTTCGTGTTTGTTTACCTGGATGACGTCTTGATCTTCTCCAAGGACCACGACAAGCATCTCCGTTATGTGAGAATTGTTCTAATGAGTCTCCTAGAAAACCAATTATTTGTCCAAGCTGAGAAGTGCGAGTTCCATGTCTACTCAGTCTCTTTCCTATGGTACATCGTGGAGAAGGGGCGGATAAGACCAGATTCGGCGAAGGTGAAGGCGGTGGCAGAGTGGCCAGCTCAAGGGACGTGGAAACAGCTGCAGAGGTTCCTGGTGTTCGCCAATTTCTATCGAAAATTCGTACGGGACTACAGCCACCAACAGCCCCCTCACACAGCTGAACCTTTAAGTGGTCCCCTAGTGTGCAGGCAGCGGTTGACAGGCTGAAGTCAACGTCAACGTCACTCATCAACACACTCGTACTGATCCATCCGGACCCCTCACTGCAGTTCATGGTAGAGGAGGACGCCTCGGACTCGAGGGTGGAGGCAGTCCTCTCCCAGCGCTCTCCGACAGATCAAAAATTGCACCCGTGCTCCTTCTTCTTCCGTTGCTTGTCCCCGGTGGAATGGAACTATGAATTGGGGAACTGTAAGCTGCTGGTGGTGGTCTTGACGCTTGCTCCTTCTTCTTCCGTTGCTTGTCCCAGGTGGAATGGAACTATGAATTGGGGAACTGTAAGCTGCTGGTGGTGGTCTTGACGCTCCAAGAGTGGCGGCACTGGCTGGAAGGGGCAGCCCACCCTTTTGTCATCTGGACCGACCACAAGAACCTGTCCTACATGTGTATGGTCAAGAGGTTGAACTCTCGTCAGGCACGATGGTCCCTCTACATGGGGAGATTCAACTTTACTCTGACGTACCACCCTGGCTCCAAAAACATCAAACCCGATGCTCTCTCCAGGCAGTTCTCCCTGGGGGAAGACACCACCAAGGAGACCATCCTGCCTGCCTCCTGCGTACCTGGAACCGCTCGATGGGAGGTTGAACGCCTAGTTCAGGACTCCCAGCAGGGGGAACCAGAGCCTGTCGGGTGCCCTCAAGGTCGATTATATGTTTCCCCGCCAGCCAGAACTCCAGTGTTCCAGTGGGGTCATTCTTCTAAATTGACCCGCCACCCTGGAGTCCACCGATCCCTCGTTCTCCTCCCACAACATTTCTGGTGGCTGACCATAACAGCAGACACTAGGGAGTTCGTTGGAGCTTGTGCCACCTGTGCCTGGAGCAAGTCCTCCCATTGTGCTCCCTCGTGCTTACCCATACCTCATTGCCCCTGGTTGCACATTACTGTGGACTTCATCACTGGGTTACCCCGGTCTGAGGGCAACACGGTCATCCTGACGGTAGTAGACCGCTTCTCTAAGGTGGTCCGCTCTACCCAAGCTCCCCTCGGCGATGGAAACAGCTGGCCTGCTGGTCCAACACGTGTTCCACCTCCAACAGAATGTCATTTCGGACCGGGGCCCCCAGTTCGCATGTAGAGTCTGGAAGGTGTTCTGCACCACCCTAAGAGTCTTTTGCAGTCGGACCTCCGGCTACCACCCTCAATCAAATGGGCGGGTAGAATGAACGAATCAGAGTCTTGAATCCTTCCTGTACTGTGTTACCTCCCGCCTCCAAGCCTCCTAGTCCATACACCTCCCATGGATTAAATACTCACATAACTCCCTGGTCTGTGCCACCACAGGGATGTCCCTCTTCATGGTGATCAACGGATTCCAGCCTTCCCTGTTCGCCAGCCAGGAGATTGAAGTGACAGTCCCATCCGTCCAGGTGCACTTTTGCACAGCACATTGGGTCTGGAAAGAAGCTCATGCCACTCTGGAACGGTCAGTAGTCCAGAACCAGAGGATCACCGATCGCCACCGGACCCCGTCGCCACCCTACACAGTCGGACAACGAGTTTGGCTCTCCTCCAGGGATCTGCCCCTGCAGATAGACTCCAAGAAGTTGGCTCCCAGATACATTGGGCCATATGTCATTGAGCGTATCATAAACCCCAGTGCCGTCCAACTCAAGCTCCCAGCCACACTGAAAGTGCCCCCAGTGTTCCATGTATCCTTGGTCAAGTCCGTGGCGGAAAGCCCCCTCCATCCCCCTACCAACCCCCCACCACCTCCTCCCCGGCTGGTTGATGGACATCCGGTGTACACAGTGAATCATATCCTTGACGTGTGCAGGCGGGGTCGAGGGCTCCAGTATCGAGTGGACTGGGAGAGGTATGGGCCCGAGGAACATTCCTCGACCCCTCGTTCCCTAATCCTGGACCCAGACTTGCTGGCTGACTTCTACCATCGGTTCCCGGACAAGCCTGGTCCAGCACCAGGTGGTGCCCCTTAGGGAGGGGAGGGTACTGTTATGGTCTGTGTTGGGAGTGGCATTGAAATTGGCAGCTTTTAACTCTCTTGTTCTCTTCTTAGGCACTGTAGGCGCTGGTGAGGGGCGTGGCTCACTCACGTATGAAGTCTGGAGCAGCACATCTAATTCCACTCAGTCATCACCGGGCTATAAAGATGAGTGGCACGCTCCTCCCAGCGCTCAAAGATTGTTCCCTCCATGCGATCCCATTTCACCGTAATCGTTCTGGCTCCTGGTTCTCAGCTTTGTGCTCAACCAATTCCCGCTCCAAAGTTCCTCTTTGTAATTTTGGCTTTCGTGTTTCCCCTCACCTTGACGGTGACTACGATTCTCCATACTCCAGTGCTTGCTCTGTGTACAATAAAACTCATCTGTATCATCATATTCGGTCTCCTGCAGCTTTGGGTCTGACTGAAAGCTCCCGGCGTCAGATAAATAAATAAATAAATACAACCCTATTTCACAAAGAATTTGACCAGAATTTAAACAGGATTATTATGGGTTGTCCTGGTCCAAAACTCTGTCTCTGGTAGAAATTTCATTTGTGCAACCTAACAATCACAACCGTCTGATAAACATAACCTCACTCACTCACTCACTCTCATTTGCTGAACTGCTTAATCCTATTCAGGTCACGGGGAGGGTGGAGACTGTCTCAGCTGACATCGGCCCGAAGGTGGGGTACACCCTGAACAGCTCACATCACAGAGCAGCACACACAACCATTCACACTCATACCAAGGGGCAATTTAGAACAGCCAATTAGCCTACTGTGCATGTCTTTCGACTGTCAAAGGAAACCAGAGTACCCAGAGGAAACCCACACAAGCAGGGGAAGAACATGCAAACTAGACACAGAAAGGCCCGAGCTGGCTGAGCCCGGGATTTGAACCCAGGACTTTCTTGCAGTGAGCTCAGCATCATTTAATCACTATGCCATCTTGGTGCCTATATGCTGGCTGTTGGTGGTAATTAATTCCAATCCGGACAAAACACATGTTGAAGAAACCTGAGGGACTTTTAGGAGTCGAAGCCTTTAATTATTGTTAAATATCCGCTGCGCTGGAACATGAGGACCTGGGTGAGGTTATAGGTGAACAGACTTTTCTGTGTCTCTGTGCCATCGTGTCTGACTCAGTATTACGCTCATTTTCATTTGAAAGCCAGCATTATAATTACCGCATGTTCACGTTAGCACATGTTTTCCCCACAATCCATCATCTGCCTCTCTAGTTCGAATAGCCTGTTTTAATAAACACCGCATGCAAAAATACCACCTTCATAAGCACGGGGTTAAAGGCTGTATGCTCCGAGATGGTATTTATTTTACATAAATTATTTTTAACTGAGTTTTTATGGCTGTATTATCAGAATGAATTTGACTTCTGAACTCAACAGCCTTGGCCAGAAAAATAATAATCAATAAATAAACTCATTAAAATAAAATTAGTGACATCAGATATGGATCCGCAGCAGCTGTAGGGTGAAATGTGTGTGTGTGTAAATATTTTAGTAAAGCGTTTTTTTTTGTGTTTAAATAGTCGTTCATCTCCCGACACTGAGGAGTGGTGATTAATATTCAAACAGCACAATCAACCTGATGCTAAACTATGGAGTTGTGTGGATCATATACCACCAGAATACCCCCGTGAATCCCCATAAAATATAATACAACACTACCGGCTGTTATCTTCAAGAATTGTGTTGAAATCCCATTATCATTTATCTGACAATGTAATCGCTTTGACAGCTTGATTTCGATATTCACTGCAGCGCTGCACTGACCAGCTTTGGTCCAAAACTTTTTATAAATTCACTGATTCCTCTTCTTTCTTGAGTCTTCTGATTGAAAATGGCTTCAGTAATGGGGATTACATCAGAGTCACATATTTGCACAACTGACAGCAGTTCATTTTTCTTGTTTAGAATCAGAATAATTTATTGATTGCTGTGGACTTGCATATATCTATATCCATATCTATAGGTAAGTGTAAAATGAGACGTTAGTGATATGTATATAAACAGATGGAGAATGAATGGAGTCAGTGAGGGATATGTACAGTATTTATTAATATAATAAACAGTAGAATATAAATGTAGAACAGTGGATGTTGGTTCTGTATGGACCAGTTTGTACAGTTTAATGTTCAAAGGTACCAATGATTTCCTGTGTGGTTCAGTGTTGCATTTCAGTGGTGTCAGGCTCTCACTGAACATGTCGCTGTTACTGATCAGCAGGTTGTGAAGTCGGTGGGAGGTATTGTTCAGTATAGTCTTTATTTTGGACAACATTCAACTCTCCAGGCATCTAGTTAGAGTCTCATGGGAATGTTTGGTGGAGTCTCCTGTCAGAGGACCCATCAACTCTCACCTCTGACAGAGCTACAACCACATCTTGAAGGAGGTAGGGGACATGCTTTATGCCTCCATTATTGAGGTGACAACCAATAACTGTGGCTGAAACATCATTGGGCCTGTTGTAACCTCCAAACCTGGTGGTGGACAACTGCAATGAAGGGTGCATTCCAGCTGAAAAAGGAGTCCTTGGGTCTTATTGGCCTGTGGGAATTTCGAGGAAGCAGAGAGGTACCATCAAGCCATATGTGCTGAGCTGTAACCAATGCAAAATCTTGGGTGATTGAGGAGTTCAGTGAGGGCCTGCAGAGGCACAGGAAGACCCTGGGGGTTTGGGTGGGGGTCCGCCCATCACTGGAGCTGAGGTCACTGAAGAAGTCAAAAAGCTCCGTGGTGGTCGTGCTCCAGGCGTGGATGAGATCTGCCCTGAATATCTCAGGGCTCTGGATGTTGTATGACTGTCTTGGTTGACATAGCTCTGCTACATGTTGTAGTCATCGGGGGCCGTACCTCTGGATTGGCAAACCGGGGTGGTAGTCCCCCTTTTTAAAAAGGGGGATCGCAGGTTGTGTTGAAATTATCGTCGAATCACACTGGTCAGCCTACCTGGGAAAGTCTATTTATGGGCACTGGAGAGGAGGATCAGACCGATAGTTGAACCTCGGATTCAGGAGGAACAATGTGGTTTTTGTCCTGGTCGTGGCACTCTAGACCAACTCTATACTCTATACAAGATCCTGGAGGGGAGTTTGCCCAATCTATCCACATGTGTTTTGTGGATTTGGAGAACGCTTTCTACTGTCCCCCCCCCAAGGTATCTTGTGGGGCGTTCTCCAGGAGTATGGTGTGCCAGACCCATTGCTATGGGCCATTCAGTCACTGTATCACCATAACCAGAGCTTGGTCCACATTGGTAACAACAGGTCGAATTCGTTTCCGGCGAGGGTTGGAGTTCACCAAGGCTGTCCTTTTTCACCAATTCTGTTTATAATTTTTATGGATA
This sequence comes from Plotosus lineatus, assembly GCA_024760905.1. NCBI lineage: Eukaryota > Metazoa > Chordata > Actinopteri > Siluriformes > Plotosidae > Plotosus > Plotosus lineatus. The sequence continues at coordinate 62,293,959 of CM045734.1, forward strand.
GAATTTCTAAGCTCAGCAAAGTGCTAAGGGGTTCTGGTTTCATGGATCTTGCCTCTTTTTACAGATCAGATTGTCCTTTAGGTTTCATCAAGCCAGGCCCTCCAGCTCTCATTGGAGCAATTCGGCAGCCAAGTGTGAAGTGACCGGGATATGCCGGCAGCCGGGTCTGAAGCGACCGAGGCCATGGTTCTCAGACAGAAAATGAAGATGGATCACTGCTGTATGAGAACAAGGACATAGTTGATACTCTTAATGGTTACTTTGTTGACAATTTCACTACAGAGGGGACTTTTATTTGGCCGGAGGAAATTGTCAATTCTCAAGCTCATTTGGCAGAAATTGAATTTGGAGAAAATGAAGTATTGGACAAGCTGCGTAAACTTAAGACAAATAAGGCAGCAGGCCCAGATGGGTTATACCCTAGGGTGCTCAGGGAGGTTTGTGAGATCATCTCTAAACCACTGTTGGTTATTTTTAGGCAGTCATTAGTGACTGGAGAAATTCCAAATGATTGGAAACAGGGTATCATTATACCAATATATAAGAAAGGGGATCGTACAGAGCCAGGCAATTACAGGCCTGTCAGTCTTACTTGCATAGCATGCAAAATACTGGAATCTATCATAAAAGACAAGCTTGAGTCATTTCTTGAGCATAATAACATCTTGAAGGATAGCCAACATGGTTTTCGCAAGGGTAGGTCATGCCTGACAAACCTTTTGGAATTCTTTGAGGAGGCCACAAATACTTATGATCAGAGTAGGGCCTATGACATTATTTATTTGGACTTTCAAAAGCATTTGATACAGTACCACATGAGAGACTAATTTTTAAAACGAGGTCAGTTGGAATTGTAGGAGGTATTCTGGAGTGGATTAAGAACTGGTTACAGGACAGAACACAGAGAGTTGTGGTTGGAGGGATTTCATCTGAGCAAGGAATTGTGGGAAGTGGAGTCCCTCAGGGATCTGTGTTGGGACCCTTGCTCTTCCTCATCTACATTAATGACCTTGATAGGGACATTGAGAGCACATTGGTGAAATTTGCTGACGATACTAAATTGGGCGGTTTGGCAAATAGTCTGGAGTCTACTAAGGTTATTCAGGACGATTTGGATAGACTTCGAATTTGGGCAGATACATGGCAAATGAAATTCAATGTCGCTAAATGTAAAGTTCTACATGTAGGGAATAAAAACATTAGACAGGAGTATTTCATGGGAGGTTTAAAACTAGAATGTTCCTCTCAGGAAAAGGATCTGGGTGTGATGGTTGACCAGTCCCTCACTGGTACTAGCCACTGTGCGTTAGCAGTAAAAAGGCAAATAGGATGGTGGGTTACATAGCCAGGAGTATTGAGTATAGATCTAAAGATGTTGTCCTTCTCTTGTATAACACATTGGTTAGACCACATTTAGAGTATTGTGTACAGTTCTGGGGACCATACTTGAAAAAGACATCGAGACTCTCGAAAAAGTTCAGAGAAGAGCAACAAAGCTAATTCCGGGTATAAAAAGGAATCCTATGAGGAGAGGCTGAGGATCCTAAACCTTTTCAGTCTTCAAAAGGAGAATTAGAGGTGATCTGATTGAGGTCTTTAAGTATCTTAAGGGGATTAATAAAGTCAACTATGCCCGATTACTTAGGCCAAGTTCTGTAAGTAGAACTAGGGGTCATAAATGGAAGTTATTTAAGGGTAAATTTAGCACAAATATTAGGAAATATTTTTTCTCGCAGAGGGTAATTTCAGTGTGGAATAGATTGCCTAACCACGTTGTCGAAGCAGAAACCTTACAAGTCTTCAAAAGCAGACTTGATCTAGTGCTGGATACCATCTAGTCATGAAAAAAAAAAAAAAGTGCGTCTTTAAGGTTAGAGTGTGCGTCTTTAAGGTTGGAGTCACTTTAGAATAGGACAATGGTGAGCTTAGTTGGGCTGAATGGCCTGTTCTCACCACTCATGTTATGTTATGTTATGTTATGTTATGTTAAAAGGGTGGAATACAACCTTCGAATTGGGAATGAGGTCCTGCCCCAAGTGGAGGAGTTCAAGTATCTCGAGGTCTTGTTCACGAGTGAGTGAAGGATGGAGCGGGAGATCGACAGGCGAATCTCTGCAACTTCTCCTGTAAAGTGGAGGTTGTACCGGTCCATCATGGTGAAGAGCGAGCTGAGCCACAAGTCTCATCTACGGTTACGAGCTTTGGGTAGTGACCGACAGAACAAGATCAAGGTTACAAGTGGTTGAAATGAGCTTCCTTTGCTGGGTGGCGGGGCATCTTCCTTAGAGATAGGGTGAGAATCTCGGCCATCTGGGGGAGCTCAGAGTAGAACCACTGCTCCTCCGCATTGAGAGGAGCCAGTTGAGGTGGCTTGGACATCTAGTTAGAATGTCTCCTGGATGCCTCCCTGGTGTGGTGTTTCGGGCATGGCCAACCAGGAAGAGACCCTGGGGTCGACCTAGAACCTGGTGGCGAGATTGTCTCTCGGCTGGTCTGGGAATGGCTCAGTGTCCTCCTGGAAGAGCTGGAGGAAGTGGCTGTGAAGAGGAACCTCTGGACCTCCCTGCAGTGCCTGCTGACCCCACGACCTGACTCCAGATTGAACGAAGGATGATGATGATGATGATGATGACTTTCTCCAAGACACTCATAGACTCTGACACCTTGTTTATGATGGTAAACAAAATTTAAACCATTTGAAAAAGTTTCAGTATTTACTGGCATGCTGACTTTAGCACAGTGCCACTATAGCATCAATGACCAATACATCCTGGCGATAAACGGCTTGTAGAGTCATTCTAATAGAGACGAGAGCAAGCTACATGACAGATCGCAATGGAACACTCCAGGGACCAGTGAGGTGGGGAAGTGTTTGTGTGCTGCACATGTGCTGCACGTTGTCTGTTTCTGGATATTCTGGAATAACAGATTCACCCAGCTTTATAATCACACTGTGTTATGGTTAGAACATCCTAGGACAATGCTGTGTGGAGTTTGAAGTTGCTGAGTTCTGAATTTTGATTGGTCAGAAGCTGATTATTTTTATATAACAGTAGTTTAGACATTATTTACACTATTTTTGCTTGCTTTAAAGTAATCATTTTCTATCTGTGACCGCGGACATCTGCAGTGTCACTGATCCCGGTAGAAATGCTGCAACCACCGCAAGGTGAAAATATTCCGAAGCTGTCATTTTAAATTTAGACTAGAACTTGTCAACACATAATTTCTACTACCTTATCACTGTCCACAGAGCTCAAATCTTGTGAAAATGTGGTTTGCACAAAACATAACCTGGTTACAGACCATGTAATATAATTGTATACTTCCAAGTGAGGATTTTATATCCTGATCAGTGCCAAAAGTGCATCGAGGAAGCTGAATGACCGTGGCCTGCTGAACTATAGAGGAAAAGTGATGTAAGTTACTGGTGATTCAATCAAATATGATGAGTAGAGATCACTAAATTGTGGGGGCCATTTCATCAGCTCATCCTTCCACACCCCAGCTGGTATTTTATGTGTGGATTCTTACCAGCCTAATTTAAGCTTATGTCTGTGTTCAGCTCCACCCTGCACAGATTAATTCGATTTGTATGAAATGTTGGCTGTTGGAGGTATGGTGGTGTAGTGCTGAGCATGTCTGACTCACAGCAAGAAGGTCGTTGGTTCGAGCCAAGGGCTTGAGTTTGCATATTCTCCCCATGCTTGTGTGAGTTTCCTCGGGGTACTCAATTTTCCTCCTGCAGTCTAAAATATGCATGTAATGAGTTCATGACGAAGACATATAGCTTCAACAACATTTATTTCTCTTATAACTATCGTGATACAGTCACATGTCTGCTGGTGGTTGCCATGTTGGGACTAACTCCTCTTTCGGTGCTTTTCCGGATGTAATTACACTAGACACAATATAGTCCCTGGGATGGGTGTTAACCGGGAGGAACTATTACATCCCTCTTCTCAAAATTAACATAAATGGTATCATGCATTTTTACATTTCAATAACTTGAACGACCACTAGTTTGAATTCAATGACAACATACTAGTATGTTAAAACTGGTAATACTGTAACTACACAACTTTGGTCTGGTGCTCCAGAACAGCAACTGTAAAATTTGCAAACTGTAAAACTTTCTTCTCATTGATTTCTCTCAGTTGATGCCGGTTCTTCGAATGTATGACCTAGGTTCGTGACATTTCTGTGTAACAGTCACTGGATTCCAGTGTTTGGTCACCTGGTCTTCCTGCCTTTCATGTAGTCTCTCTTGTATCTGGTCTCTCATTTTGTTGTTGTTTTGCTCTGACATAGGTATGTTGGTTCTAAGCTTGCGCTGAAATAGGAGCTCACTTGGGCTTGGTAGTTTGTGGTTAATCGGTGTTGATCGTAGTGCAAGTAGAGCTGACTGTGTGTCTTCCTTCCCCTCTTCAGATTTTTTGAGAATGTTTTTGACGGTCTTTATCTGGTGTTCAATGAACCCATTTGATCTAGGGAATCTCGGGGAACTGGTGATATGCTCGATGTTCTAATTACTTGCAAATTCTCAAATTTGTTTGGTTGTTGAAATGTGCTCCGTTGTCAGATATGTTCTTCTTTGGTGTGATTTGTTTGGCTAGTATTTCTTTGGTGAGCTTGACAATGGTAGAGCTAGGGCATCTATCCAGTAGTCATCTTTTGCCACAAGCATCACAGATCGAATTGTGAGCTGGGCACATCTCTGGTGGTTGACGTGGATGATCACGTCTATATTTCAGGCAATGAGACTGACAACGTTTTGTGTGCATAGCATTGACAGATACTGTGTTAGCTGGTGCAGCATTCGCTCCCATTGATTTGAGCCCTTGTATACTTTGATGAGTAGCCTCGAATGTTCGTCCAAGGCGGAGTGCATCCTCAAGCTGGAAATCTGGTGTTTTTTCTAGCGATGCTGTCCGGTACTCTGGCATGCTGGTAGAAGCTACTAGTCCTTCTCAAAAAATTAGCATATTGTGATAAAGTTCATTATTTTCTGTAATGTACTGATAAAAATTAAACTTTTATATATTTTAGATTCATTTCACACCAACTGAAATATTTCAGGTCTTTTATTGTTTTAATACTGATGATTTTGGCATACAGCTCATGAAAACCCAAAATTCCTATCTCAAAAAATTAGCATATCATGAAAAGGTACTCTAAATGGGCTATTAATCTAATCATCTGAATCAACCAATTAACTCTAAACACCTGCAAAAGATTCCTGAGGCTTTTAAAAACTCCCAGCCTGGTTCATTACTCAAAACCACAATCATGGGTAAGACTGCCAACCTGACTGCTGTTGACACCCTCAAGCAAAAGGGTAAGACACAGAAAGAAATCTCTGAGCGAATAGGCTGTTCCCAGAGTGCTGTATCAAGGCATCTCAGTGGGACATCTGTGGGAAAGAAAAAGTGAAAGAAGGGCCGATTCCAGAGCCACCGTGCACAGGCGTGTGCAGGAAATGGGCTACAGGTGCCACATTCCCCAGGTCAAGTCACTTTTGAAGCAGAAACCGCGGCAGATGCGGCTGACCTGGGCTACAGAGAAGCAGCACTGGACTGTTGCTCAGTGGTCCAAAGTACTTTTTTCGGATGAAAGCAAATTTTGCATGTCATTTGGAAATCAAGGTGCCAGTGTCTGGAGGAAGACTGGGGAGAAGGAAATGCCAAAATGCCTGAAGTCCAGTGTCGAGTCCCCACAGTCAGTGATGGTCTGGGGTGCCATGTCAGCTGCTGGTGTTGGTCCACTGTGTTTTATCAAGGGCAGGGTTGATGCAGCTAGCTATCAGGAGATTTTGGAGCACTTCATGCTTCCATCTGCTGAAAAGCTTTATGGAGATGAAGATTTCATTTTTCAGCACGACCTGGCACCTGCTCACAGTGCCAAAACCACTGCTAAATGGTTTACTGACCATGGTATTACTGTGCTCAATTGGCCTGCCAACTCTCCTGACCTGAAGCCCATAGAGAATCTGTGGGATATTGTGAAGAGAAAGTTGAGAGACACCAGACCCAACACTGTGGATGAGCTTAAGGCCGCTATCGAAGCATCCTGGGCCTCTGTAACACCTCAGCAGTGCCACAGGCTGATTGCCTCCATGCCACGCCCGCATTGAAGCAGTCATTTCTGCAAAAGGATTCCCGACCAAGTACTGAGTGCATAACTGAACATAATTATTTGAAGGTCGACTTGTTTTGTATTAAAAGCACTTTTTTATTGGTCAGATGAAATATGCTAATTTTTTGAGATAGGAATTTTTGGTTTTTCTTTACTTTTTTTGCCAAAATTATCAATATTAAAACAATAAAACGCTTGAACTACTGTAAGGTAAGGGTAAAGGTAAGTCTGTTGGGTTTTTACACCCGAGCCTAGTGGCTTAGTCTCGTGGCTCATCAGGCCAGTGCTTATCCCCGGTTTCCATAGCGTGAAGCAACCAGGAGTTCAACTCCCCCTAGATGGGACACTAGTCCATTGCAGGTTACCTTCCCAGTATATTTTACTGGTACCCATTTATAATGCTGGGTGAACAGAGGCACACTTGAGACCTTGCCCAGGGGTCTTAGCACAGTGAGGGTCTCAGTGGGATTCAAACTCACAACCTCCTGATCATGAGCGTAGCACCCTAACCACTACGTCACCGGCCCCACTCAGTTGTGTGTAATGAATCTAAAATATATGAATAAATAGTCTAATGTTTATGAGTACATTACAGAAAATAATGAACTTTATCACAATATACTAATTTTTTGAGAAGGACTAGTATAATCTGTTCTATAATTTGTTCATTGAATTCATCTGTTTTAACCCACATTTGTTAGCCTGTCTCCTGCATCTTGTCACAAAATCATCCAATGATTCCTCTTTGTTCTGGTAGAAATAATGTAGTTTTAGTCTAGCAACTCGAATGTTTTCTGCTGGTACTAGTTGTTCCTCAAAAAGTTTCCAAACATGTTTAGGATTCCTTTGTTGGTCTTCTGTCAACGTCCATGAATTTAACATTTTAAGTCCTTCATCTCCTACTGCACAAAGTATATATGGCATCTGTTTCTCTTCTTTCACATTCTTAATGATGAAATATAGTTCAACCTTTTGTGTAAAAAATTTGAAATGCTCTGTTAAATCACTGGCACCCAGTCCATGGACGGTAATAAATCAGCCATTGTGAATACGTTGATATGGTGAATATCTTGTTAAAGTAGCTGGTGATTGTCATAAAGTGATGATAAAATGTTCTACAGAGCCTTGTTGCTATACTCACACTGATAAAAGTTCGTTTACGATTTTTATCTTTGATACTGTGTCATTAGTCGATGTTGATGTTGGATCCCCGTCTTTTTTCCTGCTCCAAGCTAATCACTGGTATATGAGTTCATTGTTCCTTTCGCACTGGTTTTACATTTCACAGTTCACAGATAACACTCACGTTACCACTGCCATCATGTAATGAGTTCATGACGAAGACATACAGCTTCAACAACATTTCTTCTTCTTCTTCTTCTTTTACTTTCGGCTGCTCCCTTCAGGGGTCGCCACAGCAAATCATCCGCCTCCATCTCACCCTGTCCTCTGCATCTTCTTTTCTGACTCCAACAACCTTCATGTCTTCCTTCACCACATCCATAAATCTCTTCTTTGGTCTTCCTCGAGGCCTTCTGCCTGGTAGTTCCAACCTCAGCATCCTACTGCCAATATACTCACTATCCCTCCTCTGTACATGTCCAAACCATCTCAATCTAGCCTCTCTGACTTTGTCTTCAAAACATCTTACGTGGGCTGTCCCTCTGATATACTCATTTCTGATCCTATCCATCCTCGTTACTCCCAGAGAGAACCTCAACATTTTCATCTCTGCTACCTCCAGCTCTGCCTCCTGCCTTTTCCTCAGCGCCATACAACATCGCTGGCCTCACTACCGTCTTGTACACTTTTCCCTTCATTCTTACTGACACTCTCCTATCGCACATCACACCGGGCACTTTTCTCCAACCATTCCAGCCTGCCTGCACACGCTTCTTCACCTCTTTTCCACACTCTCCATTGCTCTGGATTGTTGAGTCTAAGTACTTAAAATCCTCCACCTTTCTTATCTCTGCTCCCTGTAATCTCACCGTTCCTCTTAGGTCCTTGTCATTCATGCACATGTATTCTGTCTTACTGAGGCTAATCTTCATTCCCCTCCTTTCCAGGGAATACCTCCACTCTCTAGATTTTCCTGCACTTGTTCTCTACTCTCACTACAGATCACAAGGTCATCTGCAAACATCATAGTCCATGGGGAATCTTGTCTAACCTCGTCTGTCAGCCTGTCCATCACCATAGCAAACAAGAAGGGACTGAGATCTGACCCTTGATGCAGTCCCACCTCCACCTTGAACTCTTGTGTCACACCGACAGCACACCTCACCACTGTCTTACATCTCTCATACATGTCCTGCACCACTCTAACATACTTCTCTGCCACTCCAGACTTCCTCATGCAATACCACAGTTCTTCTCTTGGCACCCTGTCATATGCTTTTTCCAGATCCACAAAGGCACAATGTAGCTCCCTCTGACTCTACAGACTCTACAGAGCTCTTCTCTGTACTTCTCTATTAACATCCTCAAAGCAAACATTGCATCTGTGGTGCTCTTTCTTGGCATGAAACTTGTTCACAAATGCTGACCTCTGCCCTTAGTCTAGCTTCCACTATTCTTTCCCATAACTTCATCGTATGGCTCATCAACTTTATCCCTCTGTAGTTGCCGCAACTCTGCACGTCTCCCTTGTTCTTAAAAAAGGGCACCAGCATACTTCTCCTCCACTCCTCCGGCATCTGCTCACTCTCTAGGACCTTGTTGAATGTTCTTGTCAGAAAATCTACTGCTACCTCCCCTAGACACTTCCATACCTCCACAGGTATATCATCAGGACCAACTGCCTTTCCATTCTTCATCCTCTTCAATGCCCTTCTCACTTCACCCTTACTGATCTTTGCTACATCCTGCTCCTCAATGGTCACCTCTTCTACTCTTTTTTCTCTCTCATTTTCCTCATTCATCAGCTCTTCAAAGTACTCTTTCCATCTTCCCAGCACACTTCTGTCATCAGTCAATACATTTCCCTCTCTGTCCTTTATCAATCTAACTTGCTGCATGTCCTTCCCATCTCTATTTCTCTGCTGTGCCAACCTATATAGATCATTTTCTCCCTCTTTACTGTCCAACCTATCATACAACTTCAACAACATTTATTTTGCTTATAACTATCGTGATATATTCACATGCTTGCTGGTGGTTGCCATGTTGGGACTAACTCCTCTTTCTGTGCTTTTCCGGATGTAATAGTCCATGGGATGGGTGTTAACCTGGAGAAACCACTGCAATGCAGAGTTAGCCAGTAAACTGTTTCAAATCACCCTTAGGTGTTACACTGTGATGTACACACTGGTTGTGTGTATGTCGGCACTGTGATGGTCTGGTGAGTGTGTTCAGGGGTGGGTACAGGGGTGTTTTCAAGGGTGTTTTCAGGGTTGTGCACAGTGGTGTGTCCTGGAGTGTGCACAGTGGTGTACACAGGGTGAGTACAGGGGTTTGTACCGGGGAGTGTATAGGGGTATGTACAGGGGTATGTATCGGGGTGTGTACAGGGGTGTGTACTAGGGTGTGTACAGTGGTATGTACAGTGGTGTATAGGGGTATGTACAGTGGTGTGTACAGGAGTGTGTACCGGGGAGTGTACAGGGGTGTGTATAGTGGTGTATACTGGGGTGTGTACCATGGTGTGTACAGGGGTGTGTTCATTGGTGTGTACAATGGTGTGTACAAGAATATGTACAGGGGTGTGTACAGGGCTGTGTACCGTGGTGTGTACAGGGGTGTGTACCACGGTGTGTTCAGGGGTGTGTACCATGGTGTGTTCAGGGGTGTGTTCAAGAGTGTGTACAGGAGTCTGTACCGGGGTGTGTACAGGAGTGTGTACCGGGGTGTGTACAGGGGTGTGTACCGGGGTATGTACCGTGGTGTGTACAGGGGTGCGTTCAGGGGTGTGTACAGGATGCGTACAGGAGTCTATACAGTGTGTGCACAGGGGTGTGTACAGGAGTGTGTACAGGGTGTGTACAGGATAGGTACAGGAGTCTATACAGGGTGTTTAACATGGTGTGTACAGGAGTATGTACAGGGTGTGTACCATGGTGTGTACAGGAGTATGTACAGGGGTGTGTACCGTGGTGTGTACCGTGGTGTGTACCGTGGTGTGTACCGCGGTGTGTACCGTGGTGTGTACAGGGGTGTGTTCAGGGGTGTGTATAGGAGTGTGTATAGGAGTGTGTACAGGATGTGTACAGGAGTCTATACAGGGTGTGTACCGTGGTGTGTCCAGGAGTCTATACAGGGTGTGTACAGGGGTGTGTACCGTGGTGTGTACCGTGGTGTGTACCGTGGTGTGTACCGTGGTGTGTACAGGGGTGTGTTCAGGGGTGTGTTCAGGAGTCTATACAGGGTGTGTATAGGGGTGTGTACCATGGTGTGCACAGGGGTGTGCACAGGGGTGTGTACAGGGTGTGTACAGGATGTGTACAGTAGTCTATACAGGGTGTTTACCGTGGTGTGTACAGGATTATGTACATGGTGTGTACAGGAGTATGTACAGGGGTTGTGTACCGTGGTGTGTACCGTGGTGTGTACCGTGGTGTGTACAGGGGTGTGTACAGGAGTCTATACAGGGTGTGTACCGTGGTGTGTACAGGAGTCTATACAGGGTGTGTACCATGGTGTGTATAGGAGTCTATACAGGGTGTGTACCATGGTGTGTTCAGTGGTGTGTACAGGAGTCCGTACCGGGGTGTGTACATGGGTGTGTACCATGGTGTGTACATGGGTGTGTACAGGGTGTGTACAGGGGTATGTACCATGGTGTGTACAGGGTGTGTACAGGGGTGTGTACAGGTTGTGAGAGAATACAGTGAAGCCCCTGAGGAGAGAATTCTTATCACTGCTTTTACATAACAGAGAACAGGAAGTATCTGCTTTAATTAAGCTCCATGTTAATTCTAGTGAGATTCTTGTAGGTGAAGAGACGCATCAGACTTGGCTCGGATTTCCATGATAACTAAACTGTATTGTGTGATGCTATTTATCCTGTCATTTTTCACTTCTCTCTCAAATTCTCATGGCTGGTTTTCTTTCTCACAGCTATTCAGGCTTTTAAGTTAATCAGTTTACACTGCACATGTGTACATCTGCCATCTTGGAGTGACAGCAGAAAGCACCGTCTTTCACAAAAGAAAAAGAAGAAAAGAAGTTTCAGGAATAAAAAAAAATGTTTTTTGAAGTGATGTTTAATGCAAAAGACGTGCAGAATGGCCATCACTTCCCAACGGACTGTATGGCTGAGGCCCTGGCTGAGCGCTTTGTGATTCTCAGTGAAGGCGAGAGTGCGACGCAGTGCCTCAGATCCAGAAGGACCTTGAAGTTCAGAGCGAGTGAAGGACACAAACACTCAAATGGATACAAATGGATAAACAGCAGATTAAATGAAGGATGTGTGGGCAGGGCCTGGGGCGAACACACATCTGATGATCCGCTTACAAAACCAATCGACCCAAAAGAACACAAAAATCCTCAAAATACATCTCCATGGTTTTAAAATCAACAAGAGCCTTCAAACCAGTAAAAACAAGTTCTAATAAAAATCATTCATATAAAATATGAATCATTCATTACATCAATTTATTCATCAGAAACTGTTCTCATCCATAACTCTGCCCTTAAATCCTCCCTCAATTCTGCCAAATTCTGCAAGTATCTCCACACTTAACTCCTCCCTTGTTCCACCCCCAAAGGCAAAGTCCTTTGGGCTTTTTACACCCGAGCCTTGTGGCTCATCAGGCCGGTGCGTTTCTCTGGTTTCCGTAGCGTGAAGTAACCAGGTGTTCAATTCCTTCTGGATGGGACGCTAGTCCATCACAGGTTCCATTCCCAGTATATTTTTACTGGTACCCATTTGTATTGTTGGGTGAACAGAGGCACACTTGTGCTTAAGACCTTGATCACAGGTCTTAACAGGGATTCAAACACACAACCTCCTGATCATGAGTGCAGCACCCTAGCCACTCCACCACTGGCCCCACCTATTCCACCCTTAACTCTGCCCTTAGCCCCAAACTTAACTCTACTCTTAACTCCACCTTTAACCACGCCCTTAAACCTGAACTTAACATCTCCTGTAACTCTGCTCTTAACCCCTCTCTTACCTGTGTCCGTGAATCCTTCCTTAACGCCACAATTAACTCTGTTCTTAACCCCTCCCTTTACTTCTCCCTTAACCCCACCCTTAACCCCACCCTTAACTTCCCCCTTACCGTCGTCCATTCTCATCATTTCATTTTCTGTAACTGCTTAATCCTGATAGGGGCGCGGTGATGCTGGCACCCATCCCAGCCGACTCCGGGCGAGGGAAGAGTACACCCTGGACAGCTCACCAGGCCATTGCAGGGTGTGGATATATATATATATATATATATATATATATATATATATATATATATATATATAGTATGGATCTGGAAAAAGCATATGACAGGGTGCCAAGAGAAGAACTGTGGTATTGCATGAGGAAGTCTGGAGTGGCAGAGAAGTATGTTAGAGTGGTGCAGGACATGTATGAGAGATGTAAGACAGTGGTGAGGTGTGCTGTCGGTGTGACCGACGAATTCAAGGTGGAGGTGGGACTGCATCAAGGGTCAGCTCTGAGCCCCTTCTTGTTTGCTATGGTGATGGACAGGCTGACAGACGAGGTGAGACAAGAATCTCCATGGACTATGATGTTTGCAGATGACATTGTGATCTGTAGTGAGAGCAGAGAACAAGTGCAGGAAAATCTAGAGAGGTGGAGGTCTGCCCTGGAAAGGAGAGGAATGAAGGTTAGCCTCAGAAAATCAGAATACATGTGTGTGAATGAGAAGGACCCAGGAGGAACGGTGATGTTACAGGGAGCAGAGATAACGAAGGTGGAGGATTTTAAGTACTTAGGCTCAACAATCCAGAGCAATGGAGAGTGTGGAAAAGAGGTGAAGAAGCGTGTACAGGCAGGCTGGAATGGTTGGAGAAAAGTGTCCGGTGTGATGTGCGATAGGAGAGTGTCAGCAAGAATGAAGGGAAAAGTGTACAAGACGGTGGTGAGGCCAGCGATGTTGTATGGCTTAGAAACAGTGGCGCTGAGGAAAAGGCAGGAGGCAGAGCTGGAGGTAGCGGAGATGAAAATGTTGAGGTTCTCCCTGGGAGTAACGAGGATGGATAGGATCAGAAATGAGTATATCAGAGGGACAGCCCACGTAAGATGTTTTGGAGACAAAGTCAGAGAGGCTGGATTGAGATGGTTTGGACATGTACAGAGGAGGGATAGTGAGTATATTGGCAGTAGGATGCTGAGGTTGGAACTACCAGGCAGAAGGCCTCGAGGAAGACCGAAGAAGAGATTTATGGATGTGGTGAAGGAAGACATGAAGGTTGTTGGAGTCAGAGAAGAAGATGCGGAGGACAGGGTGAGGTGGAGGCGGATGATTTGCTGTGGCGACCCCTGAAGGGAGCAGCCGAAAGTAAAAGAAGAAGAAGAAGAAGATATATATAGTATGTAAATATACGATGTTTACACTTGTAGCATATTCTGTATTTGAAGTTGTGTAAATATTTACTTTTTTGTTTACGTTTATGATTCTGTATCATTACTGTATCAGAGGAATTCTACAGAAATTAATTCTATATAATTCTATTCATTTCTCTCATCATATTTTATTGAAGTTTTGAAGTTTGTTCCTCAAAACATGATGTTTATTTGTTTGTTGTGATCTTTCAACCCCCTCGAGTGGCTCTTTAATGATTCTAACCAGCCCCACTGCCCTGTTTCCATGGAAACATGGAGACACTGAGGAAGCGTGACAGGTGACGGGTTGCTTCCGGTGTCCTGATATGAAGCGGAGAGAGCAGGCTGATGGTTTGTTCCTGACAACCCGCGGTTATCGAACTCAGCCTACAATCGTGTGCCGGCGACTGTGCCACTATTACGGGGAGCAATTTACTCAGTTAAAAGCATCAAGGCTGCAATTTGAGTGAGTGGATGGGGGGGGGCTGCTTTTGTTCCAGCAGGATGTTCCATGCAGTCGGAGCTGCAGCTGCTCTAGATGTGTGTTTCATCACAAAGCAGTTTTATGAAAATACTTCCTCTGTAATGTTCACAGTTAGAAAATTCCTGATGAAGAAGAAATAATTATACAGCATTAACACCTGACTGCTACCGTTTCCATAGTAACAGATAGTTCACCCCAACGTATCATATTACATGCGTGAATGATCAACCGGAAGTAAAATACTATGTATCTATTACATGCGCTAAAATATGCTTCTTAAACACATTCTATAGACAGTCTTACTCATTAATACAGTATTAATGTAGTAAAATATAGTCGTGATTAAAAAAAACTTTTTAATTTTGTACTGTGATATATATATATATATATATATATATATATATATATAAGAACATGAAGTGTAATACAGACATACAGGTGCAGCATTGTTTTACACATTATTGTTTCTAAATGCTCATATACACCCACTAGAGGAAAGCATTGCATTATTTATTGTACTGTACATAAAGAACATAAAAGTGTGACGTAATGACGTAATGTGCTTTCAGCCCGACCCAGAATGCAGGTGGCAGCGTGAATTTATTATTCAAAGAGGAAGCACTTAAGCAGAGCACTTTAACTATAGTACTGATGACGAAGAAAAACACAAATGACATTAAACACTGGAACCAAAGAGAACACAGGAGAGCAGGGACGTGATGTGAGACAATCTTATGGCGCAGAGATGAGCGTGCGGTTTGTGTTTATAGGAAGTAGATGAGAGGACTGAATTCAGGTGTGAACCGCATTCAGCCTGAGCAGCTCAGCCACACCCCTCAGCCGGAGCGGGCAGAAAACAGAGTTAGAGAATACAAATAAGCAGGAATGTGATGTGAGTTAATCCTCTGATGCAGAGATGAGTGTGCTTGTGTTTATTGGGAGTAGATGAGAAGAGTGAATTCAGGAGTTAGCCACTGAGCAGCTCAGCCATGGCCCTCAGCCGGAGCGGAGAGAAAACCGAGTTGGAGGCACAGCCACCAAAGTCAAAGTCCCCCAAAAACACACCATAACAAAAAGAACATAAAATAACATGAAGTGTAATAAATTGGATAAACAAAACAAAAAGATAAACATGCTACAGCACAGTGCATAAAATCACACACACAAACATTACCTTAGGTACTGTACTGGAATGTCTTTTTCTTTTCTTTTCGGCTTTTTCCCCGTTCTTGATAGTCGCCACAGCGAATCATCTGATTCACACATTGGATTTGGCAGAGGTTTTTACGTCGGATGCCCTTCCTGTCACAACCCTTCAGCAAGGGACAGAAACACACTGATGGCTTTGCAGCTACTCTTTATGAAAGTCAGCAATGTTTCTTTTACATCAACCTCTCACCATAGACAGTGACAGACATGCCCTGCCTTTGATAACCCAGTTAGCTGCACTGGGGAGACAGTGACAACCTTGTGGGAACTCAAACCCCCAACCTTAGGATCAGCGATCCTGTACCCTATCCACTAGACCACCACTGCTACTGGAATAATCATTGAAAAAAGACTTTAATACCACAGTGCTTTACAGCAGCTCAGATGATTATTCCTCTTCAGGCATTTCAGAAGAAACTTCAGAGGTTTCTTCCGGAGAAAGTCTTATTTCTTCAGAAGAGACATCAAACATCATTACCTTTCACTGGCGCTTAGCCACCGTTTGAATGGCATCATAGAACTTAACTGGTCATTAAAACACTAAAAAAGTGTCATTGACAACTTGTGCACGAATGAGGAAAAAAGGTGGAGTATATATCATCTCAACCAATCAGCAGGAGGGAGAACAGTCATTGGCTGAATTTGAATCAAGTGACAGTTTCTCAGCAATCTGCAAATATGTGGGGGCGCGAGAGCAAAACCGCAAATAGTCAAGGGTCTATTGTATACCTCAGCTTTGTTATGGTCTGTGTTGTGGGAGACTTTGATTTTGGCTGCTCTCTCTCTCTCTCTCTTGCTCTCTCTCTCTCTCTCTCTAAGCACTGCAGGCTCCGACAGAGGGGCGTGGCTATCACACGTGGGTAGATAGCTATGGACCCACCTGATTCCACTCAGCAATTTACCATGCTATAAACACGAGCACCTCTCGGTGATAGAAGATTGTTCCTCATTTCACATTTCTGTTCCCCTGTGATCTCTCTGGCTCCTGGTTCCAGTTCCACGCTCAACTAGTTACCCACGCCTTAGTTCCCAGTGTTTAGTGTTTTCCCCTTTGTCTCCAAGAGTTCCCTTTCTTGCATCCTGCTTGAGTTTTCCCCCCGAGAATATAATAAACCAGCACTGTGGCATCTTACACTGTCGCCTGCATTTCTGGCTTTGGCTGAAAGTCATTCTGTCACAGGCTTACATCGTTAATTGGTTCCAGGAGAAATGACTTGAGTCAAAAAATGTCTTAAATCGAATTAGCTTGTCTCTAGGCTAGCCAAAGACAAAACAGGATACAAAGTAGATGCAAGGAGCTGATTACAACAACAAATGTATCCTGTTTTGTCTGTTGTTCGTCTTAGTTACAATAGTTATGAGAACACTTTGTGTTTTTTTTTTTTTTTTTTTTTTTTTTTTGTGTTATGTCAGATGCCCTTCCTGACACAGCCCTTTAGCAAGGGACAGAAACAAGCGGACGGCTATGCATGGCAGACAGAATATCGTGCTACGAGTCATCATCCACACCCACGCCCATGCCCATACTCACACTCACATCCACACGCACACTCACACTTAAGGGTATTTTGGAACAGCCAGTAAGGAAGAGTACCCAGAGGGAAAACCAACCAATACACACACACGAAAACCCCACACAGAAACACCCCAAGCCCGGGAACTGAATCCAGAATCTTCTTGCTAACCATTGCACTACTGCAGCACACACACACACACACACACACACACACACACACACACACACACACACACACACACACAAACAAACAAACCTATGGGTAATTTGGAACATCCACTTCGCCTAATGTGAATGCATGTGGATAAATATGCAAACTTCATACAGAAACCCAATCACTGGGCCCAGGACCAGAACACAGGACCTTTTTGTTGTGGGACTGATGATCAAACTCCTACCGAGTGAATAATATTGAGCAAGAATGAAAATAACGAGATGGTGGGGGTTTGCGCTCTCTGAGTTTTATTGCTCATTGTGTATCGTCTGACACGCGGCGTGGTATGAAAGATTGAATTTTAAACGAAACGTGATGTGCACTGACTCAAGTCTTCAGTCAGTAATGTGATTTTGTGTTATAATTTACACTGTTTTGTATTTTTCTTCCTGTTCATCATCTCCAAGGCGAAAACGATCAGAAACGTTTCACTCCATTGCATAAGAGGCGCCATTGATTATCTCTCATGTATCAGCCGAATCAATCGCCATCACCCAGTGGCCATTTTCCCCATTATGTTTGATTTCAGAGAGATTGATGATCTTCATAGTCTTCTGATGAGCGCTGAGGGTTATGGGGGTCTTTTCAAAATGAAATATGACAAACAAACAAACAAATAAAAATAACTAAACAAGTGCCTTCATGGTTCCTGTAAGTCCAACCAGTGTTTTATTTATGTTTTAATATGATAACTGATTCTATTAAACGTTCATTCATTTTCTGAACCGTTTAATGCTAATTAGGTTTACGGGGAGGCTGACATCCATCTCAGCCGACTCTGGAAAAGGGCAGGGTACAAGCTGTGTTACATCAGGTGACGCCACAACAAGTATAGGACACTTGAGCAGCACTGAGTACAATGCGTCCAGTATGAGCATTTTTTTGAAAGAGGACCACGTGGTCCTGCTGTCGTTAAAGGGTTAAACTAGATCCATTCATATATTTTCTGAACCGCTGGATCCTAATTAGGGTGAAGGTGTGAGGAGGCTGGCACCCATCTCAGCGAACTCTTGGTGAGGGCAGTGTACACCCTGAACAGCTTGCCTGAACACCAGGGGGCAGAAACACAAAAGTAACCCGAAAGTCAGCAATGGTTCTATTACACCACATACAGTGAGAGACACGGCTGGCGTTTGATGACCCATTTAGCTGCACTCGGAGGACAGCAGTAACAACAAGGAGATATTGGAGCTTGAACCCCCGACCATTGGATCAGTAATCCAGCACCTGAGCATCAGGCCACCGCTGCTCCTAAACCAGATAGATATATTTCTCATTAAAAAGAAGAAAACAGGATTAAAGTCACTGATGAAACCCAGTTCTGGAGGAATAATCAGAATGCGATGCACTAAATTCAATTATTTCACAATTTCCACAATGACTGAAGAACTTGATTCAAATAAATTTAAAGCGTAGCCCTTGGTGTCCCCCGAACACTTTATGGTCGGTCACTTCTCCGACTCGGTGCAACGCTGTTATCTCACATGGCCTGCTCTGTGCTCTGAGTTTTTGACCAGGAGAAAATGAGTATTGACTTTTCATTCACAAGCGAGTGCTGGAGTGGGACGTGACCGTTATACTGGAGGGTGGTGCTCATTTCCTGCTGCTGCTCACCTGGGCTGGAGGAGAGATGAAACTGTGAGAGAAGACACTCCTGATGTTTGGGAGGATGAAGAGCTTTGCTTCCGCATCAGTAATTATTGGAATATATACAGTTAGACATAAAGGAAGTACAAGGATGTTTCCACATGCAGTGCAGATGGTTTTAATTGAACCCTGAATGTACTCTTCATTCAGGTGAGAACACTGCAATCACACTTGCGCATGGCCCAAACTCCATCAAGGTCAGAGCAGATTCGATGCTGATTCGATCCGACTGCACATCGTGAAGTCCACAAGCCATAGGTCTTGAGTCTTCAGTGTTTGGAACAGGGGTACTGCAGTCATGTCAGAAGAACCGTCACTAAGCCTGAAGCTGGAAACAAGACTTTGGTGGTGTAGTGGTTTCCACATCTGCCTAACAGCAGGAAGGTCCTGAGTTTGAGTCCCGGGCTTGGTGATGGTGTTCCTGTGTGGAGTTTGCATGTTCTTCCTGTGTGATGGTCTGGCGAGCTGTTCAGGGTGTCACCTGTCTTTGTCCAGAGTCAGCTGAGATAGGCTGCACCCTCCCTGAGACCCTGGTAGGAGTAAGCAGTTTGAAGAATGGATGGATAAAATAAAAGAGTATTAAGATGCATATGGGTGAATATGATGCATGTGATATTATTTATTATTACCTTATCGTCTGCTTCTGCTCAGCATGATGGATGTTAGCTTTGCCCTACACATGGCCACTGGGGGAGTAATTACCATAAGAACAAAAATTAGACCTTTAAAAGGTGGGGAGAAATGTTCATCAACTTCTGATGTAAGTCATTGTCTTTTCAACAGAAGTTGTGGGGAAAATTATTCAGAATGATGCTTTAGCACAGCAGGTCAGCTGATCCACCTTGGGACATCATGCTGCAGAGGACAGAGACAAAAGTTATAGAAACAAGGATGGAATGTAAGGGTTTTGAGAAACATTTCATGAATCCCTCAGCAGGGATTTCTCCTCCTCCTCCTGATCCTTCTCCTCCTCTTCCAACTGACCAACCATACTTAGCTGATTCAAACTCAGTTTTTTATCGGGTTCAGGACTCATGAACAGTATTTGTACTTATTAATAAGGCTAATAGATTCTGACCTGTGCCGCTCCACTTAGACAACCAGCAGAGGTCAGCATTCTTCTCTTCACAGGGTCGGTCTCTATCATCAGGCTTTAGGACGCCGTTTTTAAGTATGCAATGGTCCACTTAAGCAAACAACCCTCTTCCAGTACATCGATGACTTATATGACAGTTGGGCTGGTGGTGTAGTGGTTAGGTTGCTGCGCTCATGATCAAGAGGTTGTGTGTTCAAATCGCAGTTAGACTCCCACTGTGCTAAGAGCCCTGGGCAAGGTCTTAACCACAACAGTCTCTGTTCACCCAGCAGTATAAATGGGTACCAGTAAAAGACACTGGGAAGGGAACCTGCGATGGACTAACATCCCATCCAGGAGGAGTTGAACTCCTGGTCGCTTCATGCTATGGAAACCGGAGATAAGCACCAGCCTTGTTGCGCCTGGAGCATATCCGTTGGACCCAAAGATGCAGGAGACCATCTAAGAAGATTTTATTTTAGCACTTTGGAAAGTCTAAATCACTGGAAATAATAAATCGATGAAACTAGATGTTTCATAAGTTTTGGAAAATGTTCCTGAGAAGCTACCAATCGCTCATGATAAACAATTTAATCAAATTAGGGGCAGTGGTGGTCTAGTGGTATAGGGCGCTGGATCGCTGATCCAAAGGTTGGGGGTTCGAGTCCCACTCTCCACAAGGTTGTCACTGTCCCCCCCAGTGCAGCTAACTGGGTTATCAAAGGCGGGCCATGTCTGTCACTGTCTATGGTGAGAGGTTGATGTAAAAGAACCATTGCTGACTTTCGTAAAGAGGAGCTGCAAAGTCGTCAGCGTGTTTCTGTCCCTTGCTAAAAAAGGGTTGTGACAGGAAGGGCATCCGACGTAAAAACCTCTGCCAAATCAAACGTGCCAATCAGATGATTCACTGTGGCGACTCCCGAGTAAAAGGGAAAAAGCCGAAAGGAAGACAGACAGGGTCATGAGGAGGCTTGCACCCATCCCAGGTGATTCTGGGTGAGGGCGGAGTACGCCCTTAAGAGCTTGTCAGACCATTACAGGCTCAACACACACACACACACACAAACCATCCACACTCACACCTAGGGGCAATTTGAAAAAGACAATAAGCCTACTGTGCATATCTTTGGACGGTGGGAGGAAACCGGAGTACCCAGAGGAAACCCACTCAGGCACATGGTTTCTGGGGTGTTCACAGGGAGACTGCCCAGTAAAGGTTCCTGAGCTCCAGGGTGGTTATTAGCTACAGCACTACAATGCTCTAATGCGTGTAATTCTCAGATGGGATTATAATCCGCTGCACTCGTGTACTTCAGTGACTCAAGTGTGTTCTCTACAACACACCCAGATTTCAGTAAATCAGACTCTGAAGCTGACCTGTAACCGATGTTACCAGGACGTAGTCAACTGCTTATCACACCGATTCAGACTCTGAGTGATTAAAGGCCTAACCTGCAGCATCACACCATTAATCTGAAGCACAGAAACAGCATTCGAGAGAAGAAACTCAGCAGTGTGTGGCGTGAACAGTGACCTCAGTGCTGGTTTCGCTCTACTACACCTGTGAAAGTAATGAGTGATCAGTGCCCTGTTATTAATCACCCTTTATTATTTATTATACCCCCAGTAATAACCTCCAATCACAACACAGATACCACTGATAGCGCTTTCTATTTTTATACCAGTGTTTCAGATGCCAGGATTCTGTAGCACCTCATGGTTGTGTGTTCAAATCCCGGGTACATCATAATTATCATCATCACCACCATCATCATGTTTCTTCACGATGACTGTGTTCAGAACACTGTACTGGCGGGGTGCACCCCCCCCCCCTACACACACACACACACACACACACACACACACACACACACACACACACCATTATGATCACAGGGAGGGTGGAGCTTTCCTCAGCCATGTTTGCACAAAGGCTGTGCACATTCTGAACAGCTTACTAGTCCATCAGAGGGCCAACAAACACACACGCTCACACCTATTTGTAATCTGGAACAATATAAGAAAAACTACTATTTTAGTGGAACACATAAGACCATATGTGCAAAACAAACGGTGTTAACAACTTGAAATTTTCACTGAAGCAAGGCAATCATCCTACCCATAGGAATAACTTCAGAATATGGCAAAGCAATTTTACGTTTTAGTTGAATAACATGAAAAAAGTTAAATCAGCACCAACACTGTTATAATTAGTCTAATGTGCATGTCTTTGGACTGTAGAAAGAAACCAGAGTACCAGAAGGAAACCCAAACAAGCCCTGGGAAAGCATGTATAACTCCACACAGAAATCTCTCAC
>CM045734.1:62321063-62446063 GCA_024760905.1 Plotosus lineatus
AAAGAACAAAAGGAAGCAGGGACGTGATGTGAGACAATCTTCTGGCGCAGAGGTGAGTGTGCAGTTTGTGTTTATAGGGAGTAGATGAGTGGAGTGAATTTGTATTCAGCCTGGACAGCTCAGCCACACCCCTCAGCCAGAGCGAGGAGAAAACAGTTAGAGAACACAGGGAAGCAGGGATGTGATGTGAGTTAATCCTCTGAAGCAGGGATGAGCATGCTTGTGTTTATTGGGAGTAGATGAGAGGACTGAATTCAGTTGTGAGCTACTGCAATCAGCCCGAGCAGCTCGGCCACGCCCCTCAGCCAGAGCGGGGAGAGTTAGAGAACACAGAAGTCAAAATCAAAGTCCCCCCAAAACACAGACCATAACAAAAGAACATAAAAGAACATGAAGTGTAATAAATTGGATAGACAAAACAAAAGGGTAAATATGATACAGCACAGTACATAAAATCTCACACACAAACATTCTAAACATTAACTTAGGTACTGTACTGGAATAATAATTGAAAAAGGCTTTAATATTACAGTGCTTTACAATAGCTCAAATGATCATTCCTCTTCAGGCACTTCAGAGGAAACTGTCGTTTCTTCAGGAGAAAGTCTTATTTATTCAGAAGAGACATCCAACGTCATTATTTTTTCTGGCGCTTAGCCAGAGAAGACACAACAGCGTTTGAGTGGCATTATAGAGCTTTACTGGGAATTAAAGCACAGAACCGTTGCTATGGCGCGTCTCATTTGTAGAAGTAATTAAGGCATTTCAAAATCAATAAAATTGAAAAATTTTACAAAATTGAAAATTAAATGTTAAATTGTGCAACCAAATTTTTAGAAGAAATAATCAAAATATTTACGGTACAGTGGTGTAGTGGTTAGCACGGGCTGCCTAGGTTTGCTAGAGGTACTCCGGTCTCCTTTTACAGTTGAAAGTATGTACATTAAGCTAATTGGCAGTTTCAGATTTCCTGTTGCAGATTTGCCCTTGCTGAGCCATAGTGATAGTGTACCCTGCCTTCAGCTCCAGCTTCTCAGACATGGCCAGGATTATGGTGTTGCAAGTTTTGCCTGACTTCAGTTTCCCAAGCGCATATAAATCTGAAGTCAATGTCCAGGAGTCCAGAAGGTTGTTGAACATGGAGTGGATAGGAATGAATTACAGTGTGGACGTTTTGAAATCTTTTTGGTCTGAACAGTTTTCAAATTTAGAAATTTATATTGCAAGCTTTGAGTAAATTTGTTGTAGGAATGTAATTCATGTGTAATGCCTTTTAAATACCAAATTTCTAGTTATCTATTTCTATCAACCCCTGCAATGGCCTGCTGAGCAGTCCAGGGTGTACCCAGGCTGTGACTGGAGTCGGCTGAGATGAACACCAGCCTCCCTGCAACCGTAATTAGGATTAAGCGGTTCAGAAAATGAATGAAATTCTCGCTATATCAATAAATAACCCGTGACGTTCTTAACACAGGGATGACACTCCCACTTTAAATATTACAGAGCATCAGTTCCTCCTGGGGACGCCGTACATGTGCATCCTTACCCTGAAACTTAAAAGGTCTAAAATGGGTTTTTGATATCTTATACACAAGCAGAATCTGTGGTTTAAGTGGTCGTCACAGAGCTCAGACCAATCTGGTTCCCTGCAGGGACTCAGAACTCCACCACTGTAAGCAGACACATGAAGAACAGAGATGTTTCAGTGACGAGAGGTTTCTCGGTCTCTCTTTCATCTCTCACATTCACTGCCATTTATTTACAAAAACAAATGACACTTACGCAGCAGTGTGGAAACAACTGCAGCTTGAAATACATTTGTCATCACTGTACAAGTCCAAGCTTGTTTATTTTAAATCTTTGATACATTCTTCATCTCTTTCCAACATATTTATTTTTTACAAGTTTAAATGTTTGCTCCGGATATCATGTTCATCTTTTATTAAATAACCTTGAAATATTTTACAACACTAAATTCCTTTAATGTAATTATTGGATCACAGTCTTAAACCTCTTCAAAAGGTCAAGCATTTTGTATAAAATAAACCTGGAACCCGTTACCGCCTGATCCTGGGAATTCCTCCGTCTTCAGTAAAATCTTCTGCGGATAAGAGAAGGATTTATACCAGGTCATCATGTTAAAGCAGTAAACGCCTGCATATTCTATCACTTATTATAATAATAATAATCACCCGAAACTACCTGTCAGTCGCCTCAACCACAAATACAGCGTGGGTTCATTCTCCGGAATCTATAATCATACTGCATGGGTGCAAGTTTTCCGGAATGTGTCGGAAGCTCTGGTATTTCAGAACTGAATTTAATCATTTTTTGAAATCATGTAAATCTGTCAAGATTGCTATTCTTATTTTTTTTTTTTTTTTTGGGGGGGGGGCAACATAGGGCTTAAATAATCATTAAAAACATACTAAAAAAACCTTGACTTCACAATTCAAGCAATCATGTTGATAACGTGTGTAAAGGAGGAAAAAAAAGAGGTGACATCATCATCTGCAACCAATCAGCAGGAGGGAGAAATAAAAGCGTTCAGCCATTGGCTAAATTTGAATCACGTGCCAGTAATGTCATGATGATGCATATGTATAATTTGCTGCCACTAATTCAGTGCTTCTCAAATAGTGGGGTGCGCCCCCCTTGGGGGAGGCGTGGTGTGATGCCAGGGGGGAGGGCGTATGACCCTGGAGAACAAGCTTTTTTCCATACTATAATTAAGTGTTTTTTATTATTTAATGCTTTTTTAAATTTAAATGTTGATAAAGATACAATGTCACGCAGAAGTGTATTCATAACAATTTTATAGACAAATAATACTATTTATAGTCCCACGCTGGGGGTGCAAAATTGTTTTTTTTTTCTTCCTAGAGGGGGCGTCAAGAAAATAATTGCGAAGCACTGCACTACTTTAAAAACATTATGAAAAAAAGCTATGGAATTATTTTCTATATATTTTCTGAAAACTGACGCATGATCGAGAACGACTTAACTCAAAACGACATAAGTCGAGGTATAATTGTATACACATTTAAAAAAATATTGTTCAGAAAGAGGTCAGTTTGTAGATGTTAGATTGTTCGACAAAATATGTCTTGTAATTTAAATACAATTTAAATAAATAAATATATATGAATTTGCAGATTGTATATTACTGTAAATGTTGAAAAAAGATTGCATGAGAGATAACAATTTTAACTTGTAATTTAATTTTTTCCGAGCCCAAGGATGGG
The DNA here is from genome assembly GCA_024760905.1 of Plotosus lineatus. Classification (NCBI taxonomy): domain Eukaryota; kingdom Metazoa; phylum Chordata; class Actinopteri; order Siluriformes; family Plotosidae; genus Plotosus; species Plotosus lineatus. Next base: position 62,324,309 of record CM045734.1, read on the forward strand.
GGGGGGGCACCCCTTTTTAAACCCCTACGTCAGACTTTTCAGGTTTTTCAAACTTGCACCCATGATACTGTATCACCATCTGATACTCGGCGAATGGCCCATGGACCACATCCACTCCGTCACACACCCACGTACTTATTGCCATTGTGTGTTCACTCAAATAAAAAGGCTGGAGGGACACATGGCAGAGTGAAGGCATAAACAACAACAATGAAAAAAAAAAGATTTAATTTGTATAAAATATAAGTACCGACACCTCCAATTAGAAATTATTTCTACAGGATAATGCTTGTGTGGCTTGGAGGGGGTTTACGGGGAGGACGGTGTGGATATGCTTAGTTCTGCTGTAGTTTGTTATTGTATATTTTCTGGTGATGTGCGAGTTGATTACAGTGTGGATCAAAAAAACAAAAACAAAAAAAAAACCCCACTTGGGCAACCCAGTGGTTGACTGACGTCTCAAGAGGACTGCGTTATTAGACAAAACATGTAGCTTGCAGTACAACATTATGGCTAAAGTAGTAACACGTAACATACATGTGAGCCTCCAGGTTAGCTTGGGGCAAACTGTAGAGACGAGTCACCGCATTGCAGAGCAAAACTACAGAAGATAACACAACATATTCCCACAACTCAGGGTAAGAGATGGATAGATATGAATTGGGTGGAGGTCACTACTGTGTCCTCCATGGAAAAACACATTGTTTTTGACTGTTGTTCATTCCCGCCCAGTAGTGGAAACATGTGGAGGAAAGCGTCGTTGCCTCCTTGTATTTATGAGCTCATAGATGCCCATGATTGGCTGGTTGTTGTTTGTAGATATCAGGGTAGAGCGTGTATGCCATCCTTCCGTCCCTGAGAGCTCGGCCAATCAGCTCTCTTGAGTTCCTGGCCATAAAAGGCTGTCTGGGTCACAGAACAAATTTTTTTTTCTTTTTTTCTTGTTTCTCTTTTGCACCACTGAACATTTCTTGTCATAACATGATATATTTGTCTGTTTTAATCATATGAAACCATTTTTTTTTTTTTAAACAAACTCTTTATATTCTAATGTCCCCGATTGTCTTCTCCCCTTGATTTAGCAAATCCCACCCATCAAATATGTCTTACCTGTCATACACGACCACCCTTAACAAGGGACGGGCATAAGCAAGTGAGCAGGTACGCACTCTGTGACACATGATGCTGCCACTCGAGTCTATGACCCGCTGTGAATGTTTGGAGGAGTCTAGTTGGAGGGGTTTGCGATCTGTCAGTAGGATACTCAGGTGTATGAGTGTGTGTATGTGTGTGTGTGTGTGTGTGTGTGTGTGTGTGTGTGTGTGTGTGTGTGTGTGTGTGTTAGAATGACTTATTAATGTTTATTCATGTTATATTGTTAGTGCGCACCTGGACAGTCTCAGTCTTTACCCCCAGTACAGTGTCCTCCATATCAGGAAGCCAAGCCCAGGTGTGCATGAGTTTTCATGTTGAAGTGTGACCCTGCGTTCATGTTCACTCGTACTGATTACAGTTCACATTCAGATGTGGGGAAAAAAAAGAAAAACACTCCGTCAATCCGTCATCTATTCCATCACTAAAGCAAACGCCCCTTATTAGCGTAGTTGACTGGATTAGCGGGTGTCTCCCGCCGGAATGTTCAGAGGATGAGCTGATCCATGTGGAACACTTCACACCTGCCTGCACTCACTGTGTTTATTATCACCTCCATATCATGCAAAACGACATGCCAGTGAAATCAGGCTTTGCATCACAGCCACACAAGAAGTGATGAGCGATACGGGCGACATCTGAATCTCAGCGCGACACAAGCCTGCTCGAGGTAACTCTCTCAGGAGGCAACTAACATCTTTAACTGGTGTCAGTGCGGCTCTGCAGCACATATAGTGGGTATGGCCGGCATTTAAAAAAAAAAAGAAAACCCAAACTCGATATATGTGACTGTCAGTAAAGAAAAAGAGACATTGCTGCATCTATTGGTAGTATCTATTTTCATTCATTCATTTGTTCATTCATTCATTCATTTTCTAAACAGCTTAATCCTAATTAGGGTCATGGGGAGGCTGGCGCCCATCTCCGGGTGAGGGCAGAGTTCACCCTGGACGGCTGCATCTATTTTCATGAAGGAAGAAAAGACACAGTTTCAGATCAGGTGATGCTGATGTTGTTCTCGGTGCTAACGTAGCTGTGAGAGTATACCTGAAGTACTGGACTGAAATGCTTCATGTTGCCACGGTAACAGTAATAACAACATGAAGGTAACATGCAGACTGATTAAGAATATCTTCAATGTACAAGCGCTTTCTACATGCTGTCCGCCGTTACAGTACATAATACACTACACATATTTATTATTATTATAATCTGAAATCCTCGTCCGTGAAACAGTTGTGCTTGATGCCTCGACGCATCATACAGTGATGCCATTCACCATAGCTCCAGCCCAGGGCCGACACCTGGTTTATTCATTCATTTTCTGAACTGCTTAAACCTGATTATGGTTGTGGGGAGGCTAGCGCTCATCTCAGCTGACTCTGGGTGAGGGACAGTCCGCCAGGCCGTCACAGGGCCAACAATCATACAACCATTCACAGTAACCACTAGGGGTGATTTGAAACAGGCAATGAACCTACTGTGCATGTTTTTGGACTGTGGGAGGAAACCGGAGTACTCAGAGAAACCCACACAAACACGGGGAGAACATGCAAACTCCACACAGAAATGCCCAAGCTGGGGCTCAAACCCAGGACCTTCTTGCTGTGAGGCAGATGTGCAAACCACTACACCACCGTGCCATGCTTTTTGTAATTGATATTGTCTTTAAACTGTTAAAAACAAATTTGGTGAGGAATTTAAACTTATCTTCTACAAACCCCCCCAGCGAACAGGCCCAAGGTGATGCTACAAAGAAAAACTCCCTCAGTCACAAAAAGAGCAAGGGATAGCAAAAAAATAAAATCAGGAAAATAATGTCTCCAGTTTTTCTTCATTCATTCAATTAATGAGCCACCTTATCCTATTAGAGACTGAAGCCTATCTTCGCCGACTCTCGGTGTACGGACAGCCAGTTTAACGCACACTCACCCATTCACACTTTGAGGCAATTTAGAAGACCAATTAGTCTAAAGTTCATGTCATTTTGCTGTAGGAGGAAACCAGAGTATCCAGCGGAAACCCACACAAACTCGGCACAGAAACGACCTTGCCAAGCCCAGGACTCGAACCCAGGATGTTCATGCTGTGAAGCGGACATGCTGACCACCACAGCACCGTGCCACACGTCCCTTTGTTTTTGGAATAACAAGTGAAAGGGACCTCAGTGTTAATTTCATTAAATTTTATGCTGCTTTATTTATTTATTGCTTTAACGATGCGCTATATTGTAATAAAAACATACAGATAGGACCAACAGTGTAAAGAGTCGAGTTTTAGATGGAACTCAGACATTCTGTGATACACGATTAGTCTGAGGAACCCACTGAACAGACTCGTATAGACGTAGCGCTTTATTGCATCACAGCTCAAGTCTGTAGGATTCGTGACTGTCAGAATCTTTTATTACGTGCTTTGAAAGTTGCTTCTTGTCCAATTCACAGCTCTGCACATGTGAACGCGGGGTCACACTCTGCTGTGGGGGTCCCACCAGTTCTAGTTAGTGTCGGTGTGCTCTTGTATGCTCTGCGTGTGTGTGTGTGTGTGTGTGTGTGAGTGTGTGTGTAGTGTGTGTGTGTCTGTTTGTGTATATGCATGTGTGTTTGAGTGTGTGTATGTTTGAGCGTGTGTGTCTGTACGTATGTGTGTGTGTTTCTGTTTGTGTATGTGCATGAGTGTTTATGTGTGTGTTTTTGTGTGTGTGTCTGTGTGTGCATGTGTGTGTTTGTGTTTGAGTGTGTGTGTGTGTGTATGGGTGTGAGTGTGCATGAGTGGGTGTCTGTGTGGTGTGTGTATATGTTTGAGTGTGCGTGTCTGTGTGTGTGTGTGTGTGCGTATGCGTGTGTGTGCGCATGTGTGTGTGTGTGTGTGTGTGTGTGTGTGTGTGTGTGTGTGTGTGTGTGTGTGTGTGTGTGTGTGTGTGTGTGTGTACGTTTGTTTGTGTGTGTGTGCATGTGTATGTGTGCACGTTTGTTTGTGTGTGTGTGTGTGTGTGTGTGTGTGTGTGTGTGTGTGTGTGTGTGCGGTGTGTGTGCATGTGTGTGTGTTTGTGTGTGCGCGTATTATGTTGTGATAGGACTGCAGCCCAGACCAAACACCTTTATAATACAGATGGACAGGTCTGAGGGGAGATGGCGATGGGGGTGTTGACAATCTAACAACAGAGTGGGCAGGGTTTTTGTGTGTGTGTGTGTGTGTGTGTGTGTGTGTGTGTGCGCGCATTATTTTTAAACATTGTGTGTGTGAGAGTTTAAGTCTGTAATAGTATTTAGTCCATTGTTAACTGGAGTCTCTTTAAAAACGCAGACTGTGCAAATGTTGTTCCTCCAAAGATTCTTCGAACATCACCTCCCAAATATCAGCATTTTTACGTCTTTACTGTTTCCTGATGATCAGAAAGCATCTCAGCGTGCTGTGCAGTCCACACACGCACGCACGCACGCACGCACGCACGCACGCACGCACGCACGCACGCACGCACGCACACACACACACACACACACACACACACACACACACACACACACACACACACACACACACACACACACACACACACACACACACAGCGTGCGCGCGCTGTGCCCAGACCGCTGAGTCTTTGGTCCGTTTCACACGCAGACAGGATGCAGTGTACACTTCGAGTCCCTCAGTGACGCGGCGGTTTAATCCAGTTCCGAATCATCCACTTCTGTCCTGAGCAGCGCTGCATAACCAACCGCAGCCCAAAACTCGCCTCCTTGGACATCTCCACTTCCAGACAGCGACCTGTGTCTCTGTTTATAATCGGACCGTTCTGAAACATTCGTCAACATAAACAGTGTCAGAAGATTCATCCCTCTTCCCTTTCATCTCGTTTTATCTTTCTGTCCATCAGTCTGTCTATATGCTTGTCTTTCTGTTTGCATTTCTGTCTGTCTCTCTGCATTTTGGTCTGTGCTTCTCTCTCTATCTGTGTTTCTCTACATTTACATAAATGGCAGTTGGCCAACAGCCTTATCTGTAGTGATTTACATTTTGATGTGATTTAGATTTAAATTTTTATCTCATTAATACACCTTAGCAGTTGAGGTGTATGGGCCTTGCTCAAGGGCCCAGCAGTGGCATCAGTGTTAATGGGGCTTGAACCACTGACCTCCTGATCAGTAACTCTGAGCCTTACTTAGGGACTCATTATGCCTGGCTGTGCTTCTTTCTGTCTGTCTGTTTACCTAGGTTTCTGTCTGTCTATAATTCTGTGCTTCTGTCAGTTCTATCTGTCTCTGGTTGAGACACCAGTTTTAGTTGAACTGATGTCATTTTCAGTCCTAGATATTGAAATTTAACGGAGAAATTGTTAAAGGTTTATTCTTAATGAAATTCTTTTCTTTGTGATTTATAAATTCTGAATAAATATATATACAGTGGTATCTTGACATACGAGTGTGTTTTATAATGAATTTTCCAGAATACTAGCTCTGATCCCACCAAACATCTGCCCCATCCAACCAGCACAATTTTGATTTATGAGCTCTGCTGGGGAAATGGCTTTTCCGGGCAGCTTACCCTCATATCCGTGTGTATTCCTCCACACGCCGAGAGTGCCTTGTGCAGTGCTTCTCAATTATTTTCTATGACGCCCCCTCTTCTTCTTCTCCTTTTGGCTTTTTCCGTCAGGGTCGCCACAGCAAATCATCTGCCTCCATCTCACCCTATCCTTCTACTCTTACACCAACTACCTTCATGTCCTCCTTCACCACATCCATAAATTGTCTCTTTGGTCTTCCTCTAGGCCTTGTGCCTGGTAGTTCCAACTTCAGCATCCTACTACCAATATACTCACTATCCCTCCTCTGTACATGTCCAAACCATCTCAATCTAGCCTCTCTGACTGTCTCTAAAACGTCTTACATGTGCTGTCCCTCTGATGTACTCATTCCTGATCCTATCCATCCTCGTTACTCCCAAAGAGAACCTCAACATTTTCATCTCTGCTACCTCCAACTCTGCCTCCTATCTCTTCCCCAGGACCACTGTTTTTAAGCCATACAACATCACTGGCCTCAACACCGTCTTGTGCACTTTTCCTTTCATTCTTGCCAATACCGTCCGATCACACATCACATCGGACCCTTTTCTCCAACCATTCCAACCGGCCTTGCACACGCTTCTTCACCTCTTTTCCACACTCTCCATTGCTCTGGATTGTTGAGCCCAAGTACTTAAAATCCTCCGCCTTCCTTATCTCTGCCCCCTGGAACCTCACCGTTCCACTTGTCATCCCTTGTCATTCATACACATGTATTCTGTCTTATTGAGGCTAACCTTCATTCCCCTCCTTTCCAGGGCATACCTCCACCTCTCAGGATTTTCCTGCATTTGTTCACTGCTCTCACTACAGATCACAATGTCATCTGCAAACATCATAGTCCATGGGGAATCTTGTCTAACCTCGTCTGTCAGCCTGTCCATCACCATAGCAAACAAGGGCTCAGAGCTGACCCTTGATGCAGTCCTACCTCCACCTTGAACTCTTCTGTCACACCGACAACACACCGCACCACTGTCTTACATCTCTCATACATGTCCTGCACCACTCTAACATACTTCTCTGCCACTCCAGACTTCCTCATGCAATACCACAGTTCCTCTCTCGGCATTCTGTCATGTGCTTTCTCCAGATCCCTGACGCCCCCTATAGGAAAAAAAAAAATATTTCACGCCCCCTCCCCCAGTGCCCTCCCCTGTGCAACTATAGTGTTTACTGGACTTCATATTGTTTGCTCAATGCTTTACTCCATAGGGAACACAGTGAGAGCTCCTCTGCCACCTACTGTAGAGGATGTACAATTACACTTAATTCTAGTACAGTATGGCAAAAAAACATGTTCCCCAGGGTCATATGTGCCCCTCCTAGAATCACACCCCCTCTATTTGAGAAGCAATGACCTTGTGGGATCTCATCACAAGCCTTTCCTCGCCAGCATTCTTGGCGTGCACATGCACAAAATTCTCCTCCTCCTCGTCTTCCTCTGTTACGTACCACCTCATGCCTGCCCATGTGAAATCTTCGCGCCCACGTGACATCTTCACCACAGTCGATGATCGAAAGGGTTAGTTTGCTTATTGTTTCTTCTTGTTTTATTATTATTTATTATTAATGTTAATGTTCATGTATTATTATTATGAAATATTTATTGTCTTACATGTTTATCTTTAATACTAGTATATTAGGTCAAATATATATGTTTGTGTAAGGTTATATGAGTTTGGGAGGGGGTTGGAACGGATGAATTGGTTTTCTATTGTTTCTAATTGGACTTTTTGTTTTATCAAACAAACATTTTGACTTACGAGCTCGCCCTCGGAACGGATTAATTTCATAAGTCAAGGTACCACTGTATTTAACCTGCTCTTAACTTTAAATTGACAGTAAAAACTGAGTATAAGGTAAATAATTCACTGTACCTGTGTGAAATCCCAAAGTCTCTGTGAGGATCGCAACACCGTGTCACATTTCTTCAAACTCGGGATTCGACCCCGTCCATCGTCAATCAGACATTTAGTGTCCGGTAAGAATGTGGTAGAGCCAAGAGGTCCTAACTGCAGCAGACCCTCTGTAGAGTAGCGTGCTAACTGAAAAAGGAACGGATAGAGAACAGGATGCAAGAACTCATCTGAAATGTGGTACCCTCTCAGGACTCTTGAATACAAACTACAAGACTACAACTAAACCGTGATTTATTGTGAAACGCATGAAGCCACAATGCCGCAAGCGCTTCAGATTCATTACTAAATTAAATAAACTTTTAGTCGTCCCCAAGGAGGCAATTATTGGCTGCACACAATGATTTTAATCATCGAAATGGTAGAAACGATACAACATCCATCATATTAACAACCATCTAGAGGTGGGCTGTTACCCAGAGAAGAGATCAGAGAATCCGAAAGCTTTTATGATGCAACCCACCGAAATGCGACTTTCTGAAATAATAATCTGGATGATCGAGTCGGACCTCAGAAGCAAAGAAAAACCGATCAGCATTGATACATACAAATTTCTTCAGTAGTGGATCCTTCTGAACCCCATGTAGCATGTGGGTTAAGTACAGGTTTCCATGGTAATAGAGGATCTGTTACACATAATATTGTCATGTTAGGTGTTACGTACAACAAAGCCTATCAACTAATATCAACATAGTTAAAAGCACTCCATTCCCTCTGACACCACACTAACTACCACTATGCAAATGACCACCCCCCTCTTCCACCATACTAACTACCACTCTCCTCTACCACCACACTATCACTTCACCTACTCGAACACCACACAAACTACCACTCAACCTAGACTGACACCCCCCTAACTACCTCTATGCAAACTACCACCCCACCCACTCTTCCACCATACTAACTACCATGCTCTCTCTCCTCTACCACCACATTATCACTTCACCTACTTGGCCACCACACAAACTACCACTCATCGTAGTTTACCACCACACTAACTACTACTCCACCCTCTCTACAACTACGCTCAAACTCCATCCCATCTATCACCACCTTAAATACCATTCTGCTCCATCTACCACCATGCTAACTACCACTCCACAACTTTTTAACCATGCAAACTACCACACCACCACCTCTACCATCATGCTATCATTCCACTCCTCTACCATCGCACAAACTACCACTTTACCCTCCACCATTACCACACAAACTACCACCATGCTATCTTCTGCTCTACCCTCTCAGCCACTACCCCAACTACCAATCTACCTGCTTTTATGACTGCAGTATCATTCTACTTCACAATAGCATGCAAACAACCTCTCTACCCCCATTACCACCCACTAATAACCGCTCTACCCCACCACCACGGCATTATTTACCACTCTACCCACCACTATTGCCATGCTAAATACTATGTTATCTGATAGATAATGACACCGAGATTGATGAGTCTGGTCTAACCACAACTCGCAAACACTAAAGTTTGAACAAACACATTAACAAAATTCAACGGGTAGTTATAAACCCTGTGGTTGTAAAGTCTGACTGTAAAGTACAACCCTCTGATTACACACAAGCTTTGCTTTTACGGTTTTGAAATGTCACATTTTAGTTTTGTAAGCTTCCTGATTTAGGCCCACACTTATTTTCCTGTATTATGAGATGTTTAATAAGAAATAAAGTGCAGTCGATGACCTTTCACATATCATCTGTCCACACATTTATGATATAAAGCAAGATTTGGCTTCCAATAAAATCTGATTAAAAGAAATCATTGTGACTGTAATTGGAATATTTTCCACAACTAAAAATCACGTGATACTGTTCGGTACAACAAACACATGTGAACTCAGATAACGCTGCTGTAATATCTCTAATGTCCTCTGTACATCTTATACACATCAAACATCACCGGCTACAGTGGGTCCATGACTAAAGCTACTATACTCTGCTCACGAATTCAGCTGAAAAACAATATTGCTTTACAGACACTGAGATCAGGTGGCGCTCAGTGGGAAATGTAGCTCATCCTATTGTACGCTGTAGAGAAAGAAACAATCACTCACAACAAGTCGGCGTAAACGCTGAAACAAAAGGCGGTTGTGGGGAATCGATTGGCTCTGAAATCTATCCGCTCGCACATGTGCAGGTTAAATTGGAAGCGTGACGGATTCAGCACTTGCTCTGCTTTGATGACGAGATGTCAGTATAACGGTGGGAGAGTAGAAGGTGGATTAAAGGTATAGAGAGGATACCTGCATCATCTAATGGTTTACCATGACCCCGAATTAATCTCCACTTATTACCCTCCTACCGACCACAACATTTATCTCACAGATCATTTGCTACTCAGATTAGCATAGAATGCTCTAGAAATATATGTAGTAGCATACCCTTATCAGAGGTCCTCCTTTTTTCTGAGCTATATTCCTTCCTTAATCAAATTTTAAAACAATAAGAGCTGAAGGTGTAAATGAGGAAGTGAGGAAATATCACAACAGACACACTGCAGGCAATCACCAAAACTCTTATTTGAACGCAGCCATGATGGACTGGATCATGGTAATACTAACAGCACTGTCATTCATTCTCTGAACTGCTTTAGACTTGTAGGAAGACTTCTCACTTCGCAGGGAGGCTGAGTACACCCTGAACAGTTCACTAGTCCATCACAGGGCCAACACACGCACTCACATTCACACCCAGGGGCAATTTTGACAATTTAAAAAAAAAAAAAAGGGGGCAAGAAATAGCAACAGCAAGAAATAAAGACAGAGAGACAGAGAGTCAGAGAGAAAAGAGACATAGAGAGAGAGAGAGAGAGAGAGAGAGAGAGAGAGAGAGAGAGAGATAAAGAGGGATGACGGGGAAATTAAATGATGCTGTATCATGTAACACAGGCCATTATTGTAATGTAATGTGCTGATACAAAGGGAATAGACTTTAACTGGACTATTTCCCCTGAGGCAGAATTACACACTTCCATTACTGAGAGAGAGGAGGGGGGGGGGTGAAAGAGAGACAGAGCAAGTGAGCGAGAAATATGAAGAAATTAAAAAAAAGATGTAACCTGACAAAAACTAAGAGAGTGAGACAAAGAGATGAGAATGTTTGTGTGTGTGTGTGTGTGTGTGACTATGAGTGTGATTGTGTGTATGTATGTGTGTGAGTGTGTGAATGTGTGTGAGTATGTGTGACTGTGTATGTGTGAATGTGTGTGAGGATGTGTGTGTATGTGTGAATGTGTGAATGTGTGTATGTGCGAGTATGTGTGAGGATGTGTGTGAATGTGTGGGTATGTGTGTGAATGTGTGGGTATGTGTGTGAAGGTGTGAGTATGTGTGTGAGTGTGTGTGAGTGTGAATGTGTGCGTGCGTGAATGTGTGAGTATGTGTGTGAATGTGTGTGTGTGTGTGTATGTGTGTGTGTGTGAATGTGTGAGTATGTGTGACGATGTGTGTGAATGTGTGTGAATGTGTGGGTATGTGTGTGAATGTGTGAGTATGTGAGTGTGAATGTGTGCGTGCGTGAATGTGTGAGTATGTGTGTGAATGTGTGTGAATGAATGTGAGTATGTGTGTGAATGTGTGAGTCTGTGTGTGAATATGTGTGAATGTGTGAGTATGTGCGTGAATGTGTGAGGATGTGTGTGTGAATGTGTGTGAGTGTGTGAGTATGTGCGTGAATGTGTGAGTCTGTGTGTGAATGTGTAAATCTGTGAGTATGTGTGTGAATGTGTGAGTATGTGCGTGAATGTGAGTGAGTGTGAATGTGTGCGTATGTGCATGAATGTGTGAGTCTGTGTGTGAATGTGTGTGTGAGTGTGTGAATGTGTGAGTATGTGTGTGAGTGTGAATGTGTGAGTGTGTGAATGTGTGAGTATGTGCATGAATGTGTGAGTCTGTGTGTGAATGTGTGAGTATGTGCGTGAATGTGTGAGTCTGTGTGAATGTGTGAGTGTGTGAATGTGTGAGTCTGTGTGTGAATGTGTAAATCTGTGAGTATGTGCGTGAATGTGTGAGTATGTGCGTGAATGTGTGCGAGTGTGAATGTATGAGTGTGTGAATGTGTGAGTATGTGCGTGAATGTGTGTGAGTGTGAATGTGTGAGTGTGTGAATGTGTGAGTATGTGCATGAATGTGTGAGTCTGTGTGTGAATGTGTGAGTGTGTAAATCTGTGAGTATGTGCGTGAATGTGTGAGTATGTGCGTGAATGTGTGCGAGTGTGAATGTGTGAGTGTGTGAATGTGTGAGTATGTGAGTGAATGTGTGAATATGTGTGTGAATGTGAATGTGTGAGTGTGTGAATGTGTGAGTATGTACATGAATGTGTGAGTCTGTGTGTGAATGTGTGTGAATGTGTGAGTATGTGTGTGAGTGCGAATGTGTGAGTGCATGAATGTGTGAGTCTGTGTGTGAATGTGTGAGTGTGTGAATGTGTGAGTATGTGCGCGAATGTGTGAATATGTGTGTGAATGTGAATGTGTGAGTGTGTGAATGTGTGAGTATGTGCATGAATGTGTGAGTCTGTGTGTGAATGTGTGTGAATGTGTGAGTATGTGTGTGAGTGCGAATGTGTGAGTGCATGAATGTGTGAGTCTGTGTGTGAATGTGTGAGTGTGTGAATGTGTGAGTATGTGAATGTGTGAGTGTGTGAATGTGTGAGTATGTGCGTGAATGTGTGTGTGTGTGTGTGTGTGTGTGTGTGTGTGTGTGTGTGTGTGTGTGTGTCTTTTCCTTTCGGCTGTTCCCTTCAGGGGTCGCCACAGCAAATGATCTGCCTCCATCTCACCCTATCCTCTGCATCTTCTTCTCTTACACCAACTACCTTCATGTCCTCCTTCACCACATCCATAAATCTTCTCTTTGGTCTTCCTCTAGACCTTCTGCCTGGTAGTTCCAACATCAGCATCCTACTACCAATATACTCACTATCCCTCCTCTGTACATGTCCAAACCATCTCAATCTAGCCTCTCTGACTGTCTCCAAAACATCTTACATGTGCTGTCCCTCTGATGTACTCATTCCTGATCCTATCCATCCTCGTTACTCCCAAAGAGAACCTCAACATTTTGATCTCTGCTACCTCCAACTCTGCCTCCTGTCTTTTCCTCAGTGCCACTGTTTGTGTGTGTGTGTGTGTGTGTGTGTGTGTGTGTGTGTGTGTGTGTGTGTGTGTGTGTGTGTGTGTGTGTGTTACTTTTTGACACATCACTATGAGAACACAGCAATAAACCATTCCAAAGCTTTGACAGTGGAAATTTACAAAACAGAACTCTTACCTGAGACGACATGCCGTGACAAGGGTAAAGGATCGCTCGGTTATCATCCTCTGAGCCTTGATCTAAACAGTAACCACTTGCTTTACTGTTCCTCACCTGCACACACACACACACACACACACACACACACACACACACACACACACACACACACACACATCCAGACAGACACACTATTATGTAGTTATGAATTATGATGCATAGTTATAACAATGCTGTTATATGGTGTTATTATGAAATGATTTTCCCCCTATAATGTTATGCTATATGTTATATGTAATTATGTAGTAACTGTGGTGTTATTATGTAGTTATGAAAGTATAATACATAGTTCTGTAAAGTTACTACAGGGATCCCTCGCTACTTCGCGCTTCAATTCATGCTGCTTTAGTGGTCATTCAACATTTTCAACATTTTCTTAAGCGTACAAAATGTATGCTAGGGGGAGGGGGTAAGATGTCTGTGTATGAAGTCTGCCCCAATGACCACTCTTTCACCTCTGGGGGAACTCTGCATCACTTCATCTAACTCACTCCAGAATCTCTCCTTCTCTTCTCGCTCACAGCCTGTCTGTGGGGCATAAGCACTAACAACATTGACCATCACACCTTTAATTTCTAACTTGAGACTCATCACTCTGTCTGACACTCTTTTCACTTCTAGAACATTCCTGGCAAACTCCTCCTTCAAGATGACTCCAACTCCATTTCTCTTCCCATCCACACCGTGATAAAACAGCTTAAATATATATATATATATATATATATATATATATATATATATATATATATATATATATATATATATATATACATATTTTGTGTGTGTACGTTTGAAACTCTCAATGCACGATTCGCCAACCACCTGTGGTACACGCACAACAACAACATCGTTTGATTCGCTCTGCTTGACATAAAGCCGGTGTTAATGCTTATAGTTTTTAAAGTTTAAGGCTATGATGGAGTGTTTCAAGGACTTTGAACCTTTACTATAGCTGCAGATGAGACACCGAAGCATATCTTCAAAGTCTGCAATGAATACGACCCAACCCGGTATCAGTTGCTGAAACATCAGAAGGCAGCTGATCACAAAATGAAGCATGGTTGTCCAAAAGCCAATGACCAATAAAAACTGCAGACATTTTGAATTATATTTTAATCTTCTTCTTTTCCTTTCGGCTTTTCCCTTCAGGGGTCACCACAGCGAATCATCTGCCTCCATCTCACCCTATCCCTTACATCTTCTTCTCTTACACCAACGACCTTCATGTGCTCCTTCACCACATCCATGAATCGTCTCTTTGGTCTTCCTCTAGGCCTTTTGCCTGGTAGTTCGATATACTCACTATCCCTCCTCTGTACATGTCCAAACCATCTCAATCTAGCCTCTCTGACTTTGTCTCCAAAACGTCTTACATGTGCTGTCCCTCTGATGTGCTCATTCCTAATCCTATCCATCCTCGTTACTCCCAAAGAGAACCTCAACATTTTCATCTCTGCTACCTCCAGCTCTGCCTCCTGTCTTTTCCCCAGGGCCACTGTTTCTAACCCATACAACATCGTTGGCCTCAACACCGTCTTGTACACTTTTCCGTTCATTCTTGCCGATACCCTCCTATCACACATCACACCGGACACTTTTCTCCAACCATTCCAACCTGCCTGCACACGCTTCTTGACCTCTTTTCCACACTCTCCATTGCTCTGGATTGTTGAGCGTAAGTACTTAAAATCCTCCACCTTTCTTATCTCTGCTCCCTGTAATCTCACCGTTCCTCTTGGGTCCTTGTCATTCATGCACATGTATTCTGCACTTACTGAGGCTAATCTTCATTCCCCTCCTTTCCAGGGCATACCTCCACCTCTCTAGATTTTCCTGCACTTGTTCTCTGCTCTCACTACAGATCACAATGTCATCTGCAAACATCATAGTCCATGGGGAATCTTGTCTAACCTCGTCTGTCAGCCTGTCCATCACCATAGCAAACAAGAAGGGGCTCAGAGCTGACCCTTGATGCAGTCCCACCTCCACCTTGAACTCTTGTGTCACACCGACAGCACACTTCACCGCTGTCTTACATCTCTCATACATGTCCTGCACCACTCTAACATACTTCTCTGCCACTCCAGACTTCCTCATGCAATACCACAGTTCTTCTCTCGGCACCCTGTCATATGCTTTCTCCAGATCCACAAAGGCACAATGCAGCTCCCTCTGACCTTCTCTGTACTTCTCCATTAACATCCTCAAGGCAAACACTGCATCTGTGGTGCTCTTTCTTGGCATGAAACCAAACTGTTGTTCACAAATGCTGACCTCTGCCCTTAGTCTAGCTTCCACTATTCTTTCCCATAACTTCATCGTATGGCTCATCAACTTTATCCCTCTGTAATTGCCACAACTCTGCATGTCTCCCTTGTTCTTAAAAATGGGCACAAGCACACTTCTCCTCCATTCCTCTGGCATCCTCTCACTCTCTAAGACCTTGTTAAATGTTCTTGTCAGAAAATCTACTGCTACCTCTCCTAGACACATCCATACCTCCACCGGTATGTCATCAGGACCAACTGCCTTTCCATTCTTCATCCTCTTCAGTGCCCTCCTCACTTCACCCTTACTAATCTTTGCTACTTCCTGGTCCTCAACAGTCACCTCTTCTTCTCTTTTTTCTCTCTCATTTTCCTCATTCATCAGCTCTTCAAAGTACTCTTTCCATCTTCCCAGCACACTTCTGTCATCAGTCAGTACATTTCCCTCTCTGTCCTTTATCAATCTAACTTTCTGCACGTCCTTCCCATCTCTATTTCTCTGCTGTGCCAACCTGTATAAATCATTTTCTCCCTCTTTACTTTCCAACCGAGCATACAAGTCATCAAACGCGCTCTGTTTGGCCTTTGACACTGCTACCTTTGCCTTACGCTGTGTCTCCCTGTACTCCTGTTTACTCTCTTCGGTTTTCTCAATGTCCCACTTCTTCTTAGCTAACCTCTTCCTTTGTACACACTCCTGCACTTCCTCATTCCACCACCAAGTCTCCTTGTCTACTTTCCTTCCAGATGACACACCAAGTATTCTCCTACCTGTCTCCCTGATCACATTAGCTGTAGTTGTCCAGTCATCTGGAAGCACTTCCTGACCACCCAAAGCCTGTTTCAACTCCTCCTTGAAGACAACCTGACACTCTTCGTTTTTCAGCTTCCACCACTTTGTCTTCTGTTCTGTCTTTGCCTTCTTCACCTTCCTCACCATCAGCATCATCCTGCACACCACCATCCTATGCTGTTTGGCAACACTCTCACCCGCTACTACTTTGCAGTCACTGACTTCCTTTAAATTACATCGCCTGCACAAGATGTAGTCTACCTGTGTGCTCCTACCTCCACTTTTATAAGTCACCCTATGCTCCTCTCTCTTCTGGAAGAAAGTATTCACCACAGCCATTTCCATCCTTTTTGCAAAATCTACCAACATCTGTCCTTCTGCGTTCCTGTCCTGGATACCAAACCTACCCATCACTTCCTCGTCCCCTCTGTTTCCTGCACCAACATGTCCATTGAAGTCTGCCCCGATGACCACTCTTTCACCTCTGGGGGTACTCTGCATCACTTCATCTAACTCCCTCCAGAATCTCTCCTTCTCTTCTCGCTCACATCCTGTCTGTGGAGCATAAGCACTAACAACATTGACCATCACACCTTCAATTTCTAACTTGAGACTCATCACTCTGTCTGCCACTATTTTCACTTATAGAACATTCCTGGCAAACTCCTCCTTCAAGATGACTCCTACTCCATTTCTCTTCCCATCCACACCATGATAAAATAGCTTAAACCCTGCTCCTATGCTTCTAGCTTTGTTACCTTTCCACCTGGTCTCCTGAACACACAGTATGTCCACCTTCCTCCTCTGCATCATGTCAGCTAGCTCTCTACCTTTTCCTGTCATAGTTCCAACGTTCAAAGTTCCTACTTTCAGTCCTAGACTCATGCCTTTCCTCTTCTCTCTCTGGCAACGGACACGCCTCCCGCCTCTCCTTCTTCGACGTCTTCGACCAACAGTAGTCCAATTTCCATCAGCACCCTGTTGGTTGACGGCACTGATGGCGGTCGTTGTTAACCCGGGCCTCGACCGATCCGGTATGTTATTCTTTCTTGTGATTCGCATAGTTTATTTGGCATTTGTTTTACGCCGGATGCCCTTCCTGACGCAACCCTCTGCATTTATCCGGGCTTGGGACCGGCGTGAGGGAGAGACACTGGTTTGTGCCCCCCCCCCCCCCCCCCCCAATGGCTGCATTTTTGAATTATATTTTAATATAAAATAATATTATTAAAAGACCTGCATGAAATGCAGAAATGGGCAACTAAATGGAATGTCCTCTTCGGAGCAGCAAAGTGCACAAGCATCACAGTCAGTCGAATGAAAGATGCAGAAGGGAACCACCCCAACCTCCATTTCATGGACGCCATTCTAGCAGAGGTGGATGAAGCAGCGTTACTAGGAATTACCATCCGCAAGGACCTCACATGGACCCAAATTGTGAAAAAGATGGCTAAAGATGCTGACTGTCGCTTGGGACTCCTGAGAAGAGTGTCCAGGTACCTGAATCCTGACCAGAGAGCTATGATATATAAGAGTATGGTGAGGTCCAGAATGGAATATGCCTCATCAGTCTGGATGGGTGCCTCTCCTACATCATCATGGCTTGATACCATACAAAGAAGAGCTATCAAAATAATAGGATCTAAGCCAGGTGACCTGGATTCAATGCAAATTCAGCCTCGACTAAATGCCCTACTCGCTCAGCCTAAATCAGCAGGACGTGTTACCAGACAGTCTAGTGCTCAGCACTCAGCAACACTAGAATGCCCCGCTCATCAACAACAAGCCAACTGAGGTCTTTTCTTCCAGCCACAGTAAGATTGTGGAATAGTCTACCTGAAGAAACCGTGACCACACATGACAGGCAAAAATTCAAATGTGAAGTCAACTTCTTCCTCAGTGCTCAACGTCAGCGTCCCACCAAGTGACTGGTGGCCCAGCTGCTAATGCTGAGGTTAGGACAATGCATAAAAAAAAAAAAAAAAAAAAAAAAAAAAAGCAAGTGTCATTAAAAAGAATTCTTTAAAAGTATAATTTTTATTGATTTCATTATTATTTGGCTGGTGTATAAAAGAAGTATTGATCAAGTAAATACATTGATTTATTTTATAAAAGAGGTTTGACCATTGTTTTGTTTAATATCTTATTTAAAAATCCTGTCGAAAGATCATCAACATTTATTTGTACACTTTCGGAGGGGGGGTCTGTACACTTGGGAAAATGTTGAAAATATTGAACCGCCCCGTCGCGTTTTTTTTTTTAATATTCATCATATTAAAAAATAAGGAAATTATGGAAGAATAGGGGAAAAACTTAAGGAAAATGCCACACAAACAAGGCCAATTATGCAAAAAAAAGAAAGAAAAAAAAACACGAAAAAAAAAAAGAAAGAGGTATTTTGTTGTTCTGAGTGATGACTTTTTGACATTGAGTTTGAATCAGTTTATGAAAATTTAACATCACATAAGTGCTCATTCCACCATGAAGCGCTGACAGGATTGCATATCTGTGCCCTGCGTATGGTATCGGTGGAAGGTTCGGGATCTCAAACAGCCAATCATGGGGATTCTCTTTTAAAACTGATCTGAATAAATGCAATCACAGGGTTTAAAACAGTCGCTATTGCTCTACGCAGCATTTAGTGGCAGGGTCACATGCACTGCACCTCTGCATTCTACTTTTGGTTGTCTCATCTGGTTTAATTAGATACATTTGCTGTACAGAATACATGAAACAGTTTGATTTTTGAACCTTAAATATTTGAGAACGATGTGCGATGGAGCAAACGGGGCGGATGCTGTGAATCCTGTTAATTCTTCAGGTTTGTGAGTAACAGACTCAAAAGTCTGGCGAACGCTCGTGGAAGGACTCTGATAGTGATATGTGCCTCAGGGATAGGATTGTCAACAGTGCAATTGTGTCTCCACGTCCAGGTAGTGAAATTATTACATATAATTCTAACAACAGGGCAAAAAAGCGGAGATTATTATTACTGCAATGAAGAAAACAAAAAAGCTAATTGCAAAAAAACTAAAAGCTAAATGACCACAGGTAGAGGAACGAGTTCGCACATGGGGGTTTGAGCAACGTGCTGCAGAGAGAGCCTTGTCAATAGTGAAGTTGTGTCTCCACATCCAGGTAGTTGTCAAGGAGATGAATATAAATGACTTTGCATGAGGACTTTCTTGGTGTTACACTTCATGCAACACAACCCTCTCTCTATATCAGACCACAATGTTACATAAACTGCAAGAAGATTTCCAAGCCAAGGTAGACAGTTTCCATGAGTTTGCGACTTATAGTCCAGTGCGACTTATATATGTTTTTTCTTCTTTATTATGTATTTTTGGCCAATGCAGCTTGTACTCTGGAGTGACGTCCAGAAAATACGATAAGTGTTTTTTATGATGTAATGCTTTTTTATTTTTAATGTTAATAAAGATACGATGTTATGCAGAGGTGTGTTCATAACAATTTCATCAACAAATAACACTATTTACAGTCTCGCACAGGGTGTGAACTGTTTTTTTTTCTTCCTAGAGGGGGCGTCACAAAATAACTGAGAGGCACTACACTAATTTAAAAACATATTGAAAAAAAGCCTTTCATAATAATGCAAAGTTTATTTTTATTTTTATTCATCATCATCATCATCATCATCATCATCATCATCTTCTTCCGCTTAGTCCAGGGTCGGGTCGCGGGGGCAGCAACCTTAGCAAAGAGGTCCAGACATCCCTCTCCCGAGCTACTTCCTCCAACTCTCCCGGGGGGACACCGAGGCAGTCCCAGACAAGCCGAGAGACATAGTCCCTCCAGCGTGTTCTAGGTCGACCCCGGGGTCTCTTCCCGGTTGGACATGCCTGAAACACCACACCAGGGAGGCGTCCGGGGGCATTCTGACCAGATGCCCGAGCCACCTCAACTGGCCCCTCTCAATGCGGAGGAGCAGCGGATCTACTCCGAGCTCTCCCCGGATGGTGGAGGTTCTCACCCTATCTCTAAGGGAGAACCCCGCCACCCGGCGAAGAAAGCTCATTTCAGCCGCTTGCATCCGTGATCTTGTTCTTTCGGTCATTACCCAAAGCTCGTGACCATAGGTGAGGGTTGGAACGTAGATCGACTGATAATTGAGAGCTTCGCCTTGCGGCTCAGCTCCTTTTTCACCACGACGGACCGGTACAGGCACCGCTTAACAGCAGATTCTGCAGCGATCCGTCTGTCAATCTCTCGCTCCATCCTTCCCTCACTTGTAAACAAGACCCCAAGATACTTAAACTCCTCCACTTGGGGCAGGACCTCATTCCCGACCCGGAGGGTGCATTCCACCATTGTCCGACTGAGAACCATGGCCTCGGACTTGGAGGTACTGATCTTCATCCCGGCTGCTTCGCACTCGGCTGCGAATCGCTCCAATGAGAGCTGGAGGGCCCGACTTGATGAAGCCAAAAGGACAACATCATCCGCAAAAAGCAGAGACGATATCCGATGGCCACCAAACCAGAACCCCTCATCGCCTCGACTGCGCCTAGAAATTCTGTCCAGAAAAATTATGAACAGAATCGGTGACAAAGGACAGCCTTGGCGGACTCCAACTCCCACTGGAAACGAATCCGACCTGCTGTTACCAATACGGACCAAACTCTGGCTCCGGTGATACAGCAACTGAATAGCTCGTAGCAACGGATCCGGAATGCCGTATTCTCGGAGCACGCCCCACAAGATCTTTTGAGGGACATGGTCGAAAGCCTTCTCCAAATCCACAAAGCACATGTGGACAGATTGGGCAAACTCTCATGCCCCCTCCAGAATCCTGTGGAGCGTATAGAGTTGGTCAAGAGTGCTGCGGCCAGGAAGAAAACCACATTGTTCCTCCTGAATCCGAGGTTCGACTATCGGTCGGATCCTCCTCTCTCGTACCCCTGCATAGACTTTCCCAGGTAGGCTGAGGAGTGTAATTCCCCGATAATTGGAACTCACCCTCCGGTCCCCCTTCTTAAAAATTGAGACCACCACCCCAGTTTGCCAATCCAGAGGTACAGCCCCCGATGACCACACGATGTTGCAGAGACGTGTCAACCAAGACAACATCCAGAGCCCTGAGATATTCCGGGCGGAGCTCGTCCAACCCCGGAGCTCAACCACCGAGGAGCTTTTTGACAACCTCAGTGACCTCCACTCCAGTGATGGGCGGACCCTCACCCGAACCCCTAGGGTCTTCCTCTTCCACGGAGGGCGTGTTGGTGGGATTGAGAAGGTCCTCAAAGTATTCCCTCCACCTCTCAACAACATCCCCAGTCAAGGAGTTGTCAAAACAGTAAACAGTGTTTGTGAAGAACTGCTTCCCCCTCCTGAGGCATCGGATGGTGGCCCAGAACCTTTTTGAGGCCAACCGATAATCACTCTCCAGGCCCTCACCGAACTCCTACCACGCCCGAGATTTTGCATTTGCGACAGCCTCGGCTGCAGCACGTTTGGCCTGCCGGTACCCGTTTGCTGCCTCAGGAGTCCCACAGGCTAATAAAACCCGATAGGCCTCCTTCTTCATCTGGACGGCCCCCTTCACCGCAGGTGCCGCCTCAGCAATGGAGGCACGAAACATGGCCCATTCGGATTCCATGTCCCCCGCCTCCTCCGGAACATGGTTGTAGCTCTGCCGGAGGTGGGAGTTAAAGGCCTCTCGGACAGGGGGCTCCGCCAAATGTTCCCAGCAGACTCTGATTACACGCTTGGGCCTGCCAGGTCTGGAAGGCAACCTCCCACACCACCGAAGCCAACTCACCACCAGGTAGTGATCGGTAGACAGCTCAGCTCCTCTATTCACCCGAGTGTCCAGAACATATGGTCGCAAGTCCGATGACACGACTACAAAGTCAATCATCGAACTGCGACCTAGGGTGTCCTGGTGCCAAGTGCACTTATGGACACCCTTATGTTCGAACATGGTGTTCGTCATAGACAAACTATGATGAGCACAGAAGTCCAACAACGACACACCATTCGGATTCAGACTGGAGAGGCCGTACCTTCCGATCACACCCTTCCAGGTCACACTATCGTTGCCCACATGGGCGTTGAAGTCTCCCAAGACAATGAGCGAGTCTCCCGAGGGGGCGTTCTCCAACCCCCCCCCCCCCCCCAAGACTTCAAAAAGGGTGGGTACTCTGAACTGTCATTTGGTGCATAAGCACAAATAACAGTCAGGACCCGTCCCCCCACCCGAAGACGAAGGGAAGCTACCCTTTCGTCAACCGGGGAGAACCCCAACATTTGGGCACCGAGACGGGGGGCAACAAGAATACCCACACCGGCTCGCTGCCTCTCCCCATGAGCAACTCCAGAATAGAAGAGGGTCCAGCCTCTTTCGAGATGGATGGTTCCAGAGCCCAAGCTATGCGTTGAGGTGAGCCCGACTATATCTAGTATATATATATATATATATCTCTCCACCTCACGCACCAAATCAGGCTCCTTTCCCGCCAGAGAGGTGACATTCCATGTCCCGAAGGTCAGAGTAAGCAGCCGAGGATCAGTCCGACAGAACCCATGCCTTTGGCTGCCACCCAACTCACACTGCACCCGACCCCTAAAACTCCTCCCACGGGTGGTGGGTCCATGGGAGGGCGGACCCATGTCTCCTTTTCGGGCTGGGCCCGGCCAGGCTCCATGGGCATAAGCCCGACCACCAGGCGCTCGCCTTCGAGCCCCTCCCCTGGGCTTGGCTCCAGGAGGGAACCCCGGTGACCCGCGTCCGGGCAAGGGAGACTGATTCCTATGTTGTCTCGTGTCTTAGGGGTTTGTTTTGAATCACACTTTGTCTGGACCTTCACCCCGGACCTGTTTGCCTTGGGTGACCCTACCAGGGGCATTTGCCCCCGACAACATAGCTCCTAGGATCATTCGGTCACGCAAACCCCTCCACCACGATAAGGTGGCGATTCAAGGAGGGGTTATTTTTATTTATCTTTCCATATATTTTTTGAAAACCGACACATAATTGAGAATGACTTAAGTCGAGGTATACCTGTACAATGTTTTTATGCAGTTATTACATCATTATGTAGTAGTTATGCGATTATATATTTATGCTGTTATGTAATTATTATGTAGTTCAAACAGCACACACAGGAGCAGGTGGTGCAGACGTTCTGATGGTCATGACCATGCTCATTTCTGATCCAAGTGATGAATAGCAGCTGTGGGGCTAAGCTTGCTTTACAGTGTTTATATTGATTATGACTCAGAATGCCGATTATGGGGCTTGAGATACTGTTAATGTGACAGTTTTATTTTGCATTTGTTGTGCAGAGTGTGGTGTATTTATGCTCTCACCTCGCCGTATGTGATGGTGTTGTTGTAGATTCTCATCTCTGGGTAAACGTGCTGCAGGTACCAGCGGAAGCTTTTACACTTCATTCGGTTCCTGAGCGCGACACGCTCGGACACATCTCCGAAATCCACACCAGGATTCTGTATCATGTAAAAGACATACATCCTCATAGAAATACATCCTATTTATATCTAGTGATTTTCTTGAATCATTTTTCACCACAGCTCATATTTCAAATCTACAACTAAAGAAACTGTTTCTTCAGAGGCCACACCCACCAACTGAAACTGACACAGAGGGACCACACTCCTTCATTGAAATGAGCACAAAGACCAATGCCTTTTAATTATATGAAACACCATGTCCCTTTACTGGTGTCACTGAAACAACCAGAGCCCACTCCTTCCATACTAAAACTGACATCACGAGACCACCCCTGCTTTACTAAAACTGACACAACAAGAGTTGTGTGACCTTTGAGACTGACAATCAACAGAAATCAGAAAGCCATGAAGACAACACCCTTTTACTGAGACTGACAGAATGCACAAACAAGCCACACCCATATTCCTGAGACTGACAGGAAACAGGTTGTCATGTTCATTAAAACTGACAAGAAGCTTTGGGGAACCACACCCTCCAAACCACACCCTCCACTGAAACATGCAGAAAACATTAAGGGAGTAAAAACGAATGAACAGAAAGCATTACAAGGCCACACCCTTCACTGAGAGTGACAGATAGAAAGGTCAAACCTCTTCCAGTGAGGAAGACAGACAGAGAGAGACTCCACCTCCTTCAATGAGATAGACATCGAACATGCACAGGGGCCACACCAAGCCCCATCATGACTTTATAACGTTCTGGATGATGTATACCACCCTTAATGCTAGCTTATGAATGCATAAAACTTCTCCATTCAGAAAAGAATGCAAGAAAATACCAATCAACTGAAGTGGACTTGGTGGAACTGGAAGGTAGAAAATGTAATATTCTATTATACTGAAATTCTCTTTTATCAGCATGCTAACTGTGTAATTCCAATCCAGGCAGAGAGAAAGAAGGGTGACTGTGTGTGTGTGTGTGTGTGTGTGTGTGTGTGTGTGTGTGTGTGTGTTGTCAGTCATCCGAGACCCTCATTGTTCTTTCATTAGCCTCGATGCGACATGCCTCATCAAAAGCTTAATTACTGACGTGAGTGTCGGTGGCTTATATTAGTGCAGTTGAGGATTATGGCATTGATGCAAAGTAATGCGAGTCATGCTCTGCTGAGATATTTCTCTCTACAACAGGAAGGAAAACAAAAACAAAACCAGCAACAACAACAAGACAATATTACGTCTAATTATTACTGTACTTACTTATTTTAGCATAACCAGCACCGTTAGCATGTTTAGCAACATCTGCAAGGTACGTTGGATGAAGGTGTAGGCATTAGCACTTACATTCATGGGGATGTTCCAGGCCATGTAAACATGGGATTTGAACTCATCCATCCAGACCTCGGCGGCTCTCAGGGCGTTCCGCTTGGCATAGTAGTCGATGTCATTGTTGTAGGGCTTCTTAGTGCGTTCAATGTGAGCAACTCGTGCACAGGGCAAAACCTCCATACTACCCCCACACTGCCACACCTACACACACACACACACACACACACACACACACACACACACACTTTGAAGTGTGAAATATTCCACTCAGGGTTTAAGCCTCATCACAGTACAGCAGTGGCGGGCCTTGGTACCTGGGCCTTCAATGGGACTTCACGGACTTAATCCACTTCTTAATACCCCAACCATCACGTTGCAATTATGCAAACCATCAAATAATATACAAGAACACAACATAACAGGGTGTAGCACCGCATATTGAGAGGCATGTCACACATTTCTGCAGTAACTCTGAGCATCACATAATTTTCACCAGTGTTTAAATGGAAGAGCCAATAAATTTGGCACGGAGCCAAATGCAACAAGCGTAAATCTCCACTTTCTCCATCTCCGCTTATGATGCCTCGCTTCCTAGAAAAGTTTGCCTTGAAAATGGATTTTTTAAAATGTCAGACACCAACTTAATTTCTCCTCCTCCGTCACTCATTGTGTGTAAAAACTTTCAACTTAGTAGGCCCTCGTTATTCGCGGGGGGTGTGATTCCGGCCCCTCCCGCGAATGAAGATAATTCGCGAGTTCTGTACCTGTAAGTAAAACCCTATGTATCTTTTACAGTATTAATGTAATAAAATGTAGTAATGATTAAGAAAAACTTAAATTTTTTACTGTGATATTTATTGATAATAAAATATATGTTATGCCTGGAGTGAATGCGTAGGACCCAGAGATGCAGGAGACCAAAGGAAGGTTCAAATGATTTATTCAACACTAGGAACTGTCAATCACTGGAATACTAAGTCGAGAGAACCGGTCGAGCATGAAGCAAGAACCAGGAGTCAGAGAGAAAGCCGAGGAGCAGAGTCGCGGGGAAACCAATCTTCTGATATCTGAGGGAAGCGTGCCGTGCCCATTTATAGCTGTCTGCATTGCTGATTGCAGATTGGGACCAGGTGCGCTCAGCTTGGACTCGCCTACCGGCAACCGCCACGCTCCTCGTCAGCGCCTGCAATGATAAAGGAAGAGAGAGTTAACGCCGCCAGCCAGCACAGATCATAACAATACCCCCCCTTAAGGGGCGCAATCTGGCGCCCGACCAGGCTTGTCCGGGAACTGGCGATAGAATTCGTCTAACACGTCCCGGTCCAGGATTAGGGAGCGGGGAATCCATGAACGCTGTTCGGGACCATTCCCCTCCCAGTCCACTAAATTTTTTTATTGAAAGCCTCGACCCCTCCTGCGTACATCAAGGATACGGTTGACTGTGTATGTGAAATGTCCATCAATTTGTCGTGGAGGAGGGGGTGGGGATCGGTGGGGGGTGGAGGGGACTCTCTACCACGGGCTTAATTAGGGAAACATGAAAAACTGGATGTACCTTTAGTGAGTCTCAGTCAGACGGTGCTGGGGTTTATAATTTTCTCAATTACATTGGACCCAATGAACCGGGGAGATTTGCAGGGGCAGGTCCTGGGAGGACAGTCATACTTGTTGTCTGACCGTGTACGGAAGTGCCAGGGTTCAGTGGCGATCGGCAATCCTCCGGTTTCGGACCACTGTTCGTTTCAGGGCAGCCCAAGCTTCTTTCCAGACCCGGCGTGTTCTGTGGAACTGTGCCTGGACTGATGGGACAGCCATCTCGACCTCCTGGCTGGTAAACAGGGGCGGCTGGAACCCATTAATCACCATGAAGGGGGACATCCCGGTGGCAGTGCAGATCAGCGAATTGTGTGCGTATTCGACCCATGGGAGGTGGGTGACCCAGGAGGCTGGGAGGCGGAAGGCGACGCAGCGCAGGGAGGATCCGAGGCTTTGATTTATGCAGTCTGCCTGCCCGTTCGACTGAGGGTGGTAACCAGAGGTCAAGCTGCAGGAGACTCCCAAGGTGTGGCAGAACGCCTTCCAAACTCTTGATGCAAACTGGGGGCCCCGGTCTGAAACGATGTCATGGGGAATACCATGGATGCGAAATACGTGTTGGATTAGTAGACTTGCTGTTTCCATTGCCGAGGGGAGTTTGGGTAGGGCAACGAAATGGACCGCCTTAGTCCAGTACTTTCAGGATAACAGTGTTGCCCTCGGATGGGGGTAACCCGGTGACGAAATCCAATGCAATGTGCAACCAGGGGCGATGGGGAATGGGTAAGGGTTGGAGGAGGCCCGTGGGTGCATGATGGGAGGTCTTGCTCCAGGCACAGGTAGCTCAAGCTCCCACAAACTCCCTGGTATCAGCTGCCATCGTTGGCCACCAGAAGCGTTGTCGGAGCAGGAAGAGAGTTCGGTGGGCTCCAGAGTGGCAGGCTAACTTTGAGGAGTGAGCCCACTGCAGTGCTGGGGTTCTGGCCAGCGGGGGGGACATATAGTCGACCTTGGGGGCACCTGACAGGCTCCACTTTCCCCTGATGGGCGTCCCGAACTAGTCGTTCTACCTCCCATTGGGCTGCTCCGAGTATACAGGAAGAGGGCAGGAGTCTTCACCCGAAGAGAACTGTCTGGAGAGAGCATCTGGCTTTGTATTCCGGGAGCCTGGTCGGTATGTCAGGGTGAAGTTGAACCTCCCAAAGTAGAGTGACCATCTTACCTGACGGGAGTTCAACCTCTTGGCCGTAAGGAGGTAGGACAGGTTTTTATGGTCGGTCCAGACCACGAAGGGGTGAGCTGCCCCTTCCAGTCAATGCCTCCACTCCAGGAGCGTCAAGACCACCGCCAGCAGCTCGCAATTCCCAACATCATAATTCTGTTCCGCTGGGGACAAGCGACGGGAGAAGAAGGCGCATTGGCAGAGCTTCTGGTCTGTGGGAGACTGTTGGGAGAGAACCGCCCCCACCCCTGAGTCCGAGGCGTCGACTTCCACCACAAACTGCAGCGAGGGGTCCGGGTGGATCAGTATGGGCGTGTGAGCGAATTTCGACTTCAGCCTGTTAAACGCTGCCTGGGCACTTGGGGTCCACTGCAATGGGGTCTTGGGTGATGTCAACTGTGTGAGGGGGGTTACGAAGCGGCTGTAGTCCCACACAAACCGGCGATAGAAGTTCGCAAACCCCAGGAACCTCTGCAGCTGTTTCCGTGTCCCTGGAGTCAGCCACTCTGTCACTGCCTTCACCTTCGCCGGATCAGGTCCTATCTGCCCCTTCTCTACGATGAACCCCAGGAACGAGACTGAGGAGACATGGAACTCGCACTTTTCTGCCTTCACGAACAATCTGTTCTCCAGGAGCCTCTTTAGTACCATTCTCACGTGGTGGAGATGTTCGTCTTGGTCTCTAGAGAAGATGTCGTCCAGGTATACGAATACGAAGCGGTTCAGCATGTCCCTAAGCACATCGTTGACCAGAGTTTGGAAAACCGCCGGGGCATTGGTTAGTCCGAATGGCATGACCAGGTATTCGAAGTGCCCCAGGGGCGTGTTGAACGCCGTCTTCCACCCGTCCCCCTCCCAAATTCGGACTAAGTGGTAGGCATTTCTCAGGTCCGGCTTCGAAAAAACGGTAGCATCGTGGAGAGGGGTGAAGGCTGAATCGATTAGGGGGCGAGGGTACTTGTTTTTAATGGTGATCTGGTTCAGGCCCGTGTAATCGATGCAAGGTCTCAGGGTCTTGTCTTTCTTTTCGACGAAGACGTATCCCGCACCTACCGGGGAAGATGAGGGCCAAATGAGACCTGCAGCCAGCGACTCGTTGATGTATGGCGTCTTTCTCCGGCTTAGAGAGGTTGTATAGAGGCTGGGAAGGGAGCGTGGACCCTGGGAATAGATCAATGGTGCAATCGTACTCTTTATGTCCCACTTCTTAGCTAACCTCTCCCTTTGTACACAATCCTGCACTTCCTCATTCCACCACCAAGTCTCCTTATCTACTGTCCTTCCAGAGGACACACCAAGTACTCTCCTACCTGTCTCCCTGATCACATTAGCTGTAGTTGTCCAGTCATCTGAAAGCACTTCCTGACCACTCAAGGCCTGTTTTAAATCCTCCTTGAAGACAACACCACACTTTTTCTTTTTCAGCTTCCACCACTTTGTCTTCTGCTCTGCCTTTAACTTCTTCACCTATCTCACCATCAGCATCATCCTGCACACCACCATCCTATGCTGTTTGGCAACACTCTCACCCACTACTACTTTGCAGTCACTGACTTCCTTCAAATTACATTGTCTACACAAGCTGTAGTCTACCTGTGTGCTCCTACCTTCGCTTTTATAAGTCACCCTATGCTGCTGTCTCTTCTGGAAGAAAGTATTAACCATGGTCATTTTCATCCTTTTTGGAAAATCTACCAACATCTGTCCTTCTGTGTTCCTGTCCTGGATACAAAAGCTGCCCATCACTTCCTCGTCCCCTCTGTTGCCTGCACCAACATGTCCATTGTAATCTGCACCTATGACCACTCTTTCACCTCTGGGGGGTATTCTGCATCACTTCATCTAACTCAGTCCAGAATCTCTCCTTCTCTTCTAGCTCACATCCTGCCTGTGGGGCATAAGCAATAACAACATTGAACATCACACCTTCAATTTCTAAGTTGAGACTCATCACTCTGTCTGACACTCTTTTCACTTATAGAACATTCCTGACAAACCTCTCCTTCAAGATGACTCCTACTCCATTTCTCTTCCCATCCACACTATGATAAAACAGCTTAAACCCAGCTCCTAAGCTTGTAGCCTTGCTACCATTCTACCTGGTATCCTGAACACACAGTATATCCACCTTCCTCCTCTGCATCATGTTAGCCAGCTCCCTATCTTTTCCTGTCATAGTTCCAACATTCAAAGTCCCTACTCTCAGTCCTAGACTCATGCGTTTCCTCTTCTCTCTCTGCCTATGGACATGCCTCCTGCCTCTCCTTCTTCGACCTCTCCTTTTTTGAACAACAGACGTCCAATTTCCACCAGCTGGTTAATAGCACTGATGGCGGTCATTGTTAACCCTTGCCTCGACCAATCCGGTATGGAATTTGTTGTGACGATTCGCATTCTGTATTCTGGCAAAAGTTTTACGCCAGACGCCTTTCCTGTCGCAACCCTCTGCATGTATCTGGGCTTGGGACCGGTGTGAGGACGGACACTGGTTTGTGCCCCTCTCACGGCTGCATTATACAGCATATATATATATATATATATATATATACATATATATATATATATATATATATATATATATATATATATATATATATATATATAGAGAGAGAGAGAGAGAGAGAGAGAGAGAGAGAGAGAGATAGATATATTGTGTGTGTATACATAAGAACATATATAAATAATATATGCACGTATAATGAATATAGAACATAAATAAAACATCTATATAGAATACAGAACATACATAAAGAATATATGGTCCATTAAACAGACAGCACTGTAGTTTTCAAAAATGTCCACTAAAGGGAGGTATTGCATTATACAGTATTTACTTTGCATTGCATTATATCAGGGCTCGGCAACCCGCGATTATTCACTCACATCAGAAGCAGTTCTGGCTTCCAGAAAGTTAAACCAGCTTTTACCTGAATGATCAGAGAATCTGTCTAAGACAAAGTCCTGAAATGGTCGGGTACCCTTTCAAAAATGCTCTTTTTGGATTGAAAATTACATAGATGAAAATTAACAGTCACAGGTGTGGGCGGATAATTATTTGGTGTGGGCGGGGTGATTTTGCGTGCGTGTTCTTGTGGACATGGCTATCGTATCAGCTACATTGAGAGTCTCAGTGTTTTTTATCTGCTGTGTAGGTGGCTTTCCAAATTCTTGTGCTCATGGCAAAGAGTGCTCACACTATCAGCCAACAGCAGAGCAGCGAGCGAGAGATATTTCCGCCGCTGAGGTTTGTAATCCAGGAATGGAAATCACAGTTGAAGTAAGAGGCGGTGGTTGAGATTTGTTTATACACAGCAATCTCTGAATTAAATAACTCTCCTCCCAGTGACAAAATAAAAGACTGGGTGTGATTCAGTCTCCACTCTGAAAATGGGTCGGTCAGTGTAGCATTAAGCATTAATATTATTGAAAAGAATGTTGAGCAGGCTCCTTCCTAAAATCTCTTCATATACTTTTCTGTGTAGTTGTCGTTTTCATACATTAAAACTGTGACTAAACAGCATTAATATAATGAATAAAGAAAAAGAAAATCCCACGAAGGGCGTGAGGTAAGCTACCCAACACGTTAACACATCTGGCTACACCTCATCCCACGCTTCGTGGGACAGATATTTTTTCTTTTTAAAAATACAAGAAGGATTCGAACACATTCTTTCATTTTCGGAACCACTTAATCCTAATTAGGATCGCGGGGAAGCTGGCAATTTTTTTTTTTGAATGTAAATATTTTTGTTGCAAGCCTGTAATTTAATGGTCTCTGCAGTCGTTTAAATCAATGCAACACATTGTTGTTATATATTAACACGAAGGAAAAAGGGGAAAACATTATATGCAGTGTTGTTTGATTTTAAGTGTCAAAAAAGGATTTGTAGCTCCCAGTGTTTTCTTTAATGTGGAAAACGGGTCCAAATGGCTCTTTGAATGGCAAAGGTTGCCGACCCCTGAGTAGAAGTATCCAGAATACTAAGGCAGGTTCCATTCTGATGATGATCTTGTTTCATACAACATTCACCTTCTTAGCACTTCTGCAGCAAAACGTTTTCATTCCTGAATCATATCAAGCAGTTTTACTTTTTCATGCAGCATCATTACCTTTTTCTGGCGCTTTGGCGCCTTATGAGAAGCCTGAGAAGGTGCGCGGCGTTTGGGTGGCATGATGGAGCTTAAGTGTAACTAAAAACAAACACACTAAAAAAGCACAGGCACAAAGTGTGTGTGAATGACGAAAAAAGGGCGTTACATCATTTCACCAATCAGCAGGAGGGAGAACAGTCATTGGCTGAATTTGACTCAAGTGACAGTTGCTTGGCAATCCGCGAATAGTCAAGGTCCTACTGTATCGTGTGCAGATCACTCCAGATTATTTTGCTCTGACCAAACAATCACATGCTGATGTTATTGCAATCCTGTTAGCTCGCCCTGTGACGAGAAGCTGAAATTTGATTGGTTAAAGAAACTGCCCCATCTTATATAGTTTAAGTGACATCGGTCAGCGCTGCTGGTTCTGAAGGCTCCGGGCAGATCAGATTGACATGACAGACTAGAATTTAAGCTATAAATGTTGGTTAGTGCTTCTGATTGTGTTCATTCCAGCAGGGGACGCCGTGTTGGGCCTAATGGCCCACCACTGCTCGGCAGACACTGCACTGGTTAATCAAGTAAGTAGAAACATCCTGGCTTTAGGGAGTCAGAGTACAGAATCAGTCAGGATACATGATACCGCTCTTTCTTTACACAATTACTGTGGAAAACGATTCATAAATAAAAATTAATCTCTCTCTCTCTCTCTCTCAAAATTATAAACCCCACAACGAGAAGGGCTCAAAGAGAGAGAGGAAAGGATGAATTAATAAACATATTATCCATTACAAGACTTACGTCAGACTTTATGCACAAACACACTCAAACACACACTCACTCACACACACACACACACACACACACACACACACACACACACACACACACACACTAGCTAAGCAATAGAAAACGCTGGATGTGTCTTCTGAAGAAATTAGACTTTCTCCTGAGAAATGACGGTTTTCTCTGAACTGTTGTATTCAAATCTTTTTTAATTATTATTCCAGTACAGTACCAAACTTCATGTTTATACGTGAGATTTTATGTTCTGTAGCATGTTTAACAAACGATACCAAAAGGATAAACTTTATTACAGTACTCTTCATATCCTTTTACATTAAACTTGGAGTGACGTCTCCAAGATGGTGCTGCCTAGAGGGCGACGTCGTGTCCTTTGTTCGTTTTATTTGTTTGTTTTGTTTGTTCAGGTTACAGCGCAGAGGGATCTACAGGACTGTGCTTCTGTGAAACATGGCTCGAGTAGAGTACACAGTCCTGTAGATCCCTCTGCGCTGCAATCTCAGCATGAAGCTTGTCCATCTTGTTTTGCAGGGACTGAACATTTTAAAGCAGTATGGCCAGAAGTGCTAACCAAGCGGCAGAGAATCTGAGGACTCCGCCTGGGCTTAATGATAGCATAGCATAGCACCTCACGATAGGAGTTGTTGTGTGCTTAGTTGCCTGAAGCTGAAGCTGCTCATAGCTGTAGTAGGGTCGACCGATCATAGACGAGCATAGTGCAAAACATGAACAAACAAATAAAACAAATTAAAACGAACAAAAACAATTTGACTCTGAGAACTCCATGACGTTGCCCTCTAGGCAGCTAGTCACTCCAAGATGTCATTCCAAGTTCAATGTAAAAGGACATAAAGCGTAATAAAGTTTATCCTTTTGGTATCGTTTGTTGAACATGCTACAGAACATAAAATCTCATGCACAAACATTCTCAGAATTAACTTAGGTACTGTACTGGAATAATAATTGAAAAAGACTTTAAAACGAGTGCTTTACAACAGTATATGCTGTATAATGTTTATATATTTTATTACTAAATATCACAGTACAAAATTGAAAAGTTTTTCTGAATCATGACTATATTTTACTACATTGCTGGGTCGGTCACACAGCGTTTTATGGCTTAATCATGGCCAAAACCCGTCTAAAAATGGTGTCCCGTGAAGCAGACGGTGTTGTTCGTGTTGATGTCGAGTTTAAGATGTGCTACAGATGATTTTTAGACGTGGCAGGACGTGGGGAAAAATTTGAACGGCGCTGGACGTGGAAAAAAGTTTTGAACTGCTCAAAATTTTAGACTGTGGACAACCACGTGGTAAAGACGTGCTAAAGACGTGCAACACACGTGAAACACACATAATAATCCGTGTTCTGGCAGTGATAAAAACTTGGGGAAACGCGATAAGACGCAAAAGTTTAGGGGTCTGTCACGGCCAGAGCACGGCCACTGGGCGGGTGTTACATGTTGGTATCACGAGAAATAGCGGCTTATCACTGACAAATGGATTTTTCCATGTACATAGCACATATAGAGAACTGCCTAATACAACTGATCACTGCCTAATCACTTCTGTATCACTTCTGATTCATGACATATAAAATACCGTAATTTTCTGAGACCTCGGCACTTGCAGTCTAGATGTCAAGGGGTGAACATGAACCATCAATGCTGTGATGTCCTCATCTTCATGCTCCAACACCAACAGAACCAACTGATACAGGCCCAACATATAAGAGAAGAAGAAGAAGGAGGAGGAGGGGGGTAGTAAGAAACATCTGGGTGCGTGACTGGATTGGGAGGAGACCTAAGCTGGGGCTTTACGACCGTCTCATCAATTAAAACAACTTAAAAAACTAAACTAAAAACTAAAGTGTTATTCCTTCTCTCTCTCTCTCTCTGTCTCTCTAAGACGTGAATTCAAAGCGCATTCCCTGCTTGACAAACTCAACTTTAATTTGATTCCTTGAGGGATCGGAATTCCAGATGAGCAGCGTAAGGAAGATCCAAGAGCCTTTCAGCACTTTATGAGGATACCTCCTGTGATTAGACAGTGCTATGGCAGTGCTGTGGTAGTGGACTGCCCATTTTACGTCCGCTCTCAAGACGTGATTGGCAGTGATAAAGACGTGATGAGACCGTGATTAGCCGTGGTAACTTGCAGTTTTTTTCCCACGTTTAAACACGTGTTTTGCCTAAGTTGCCTTACACGTTGCTGGACGTGGTTAGCCGTGCTTAGGCGGTGGTTTAGCAGTGGAACAGCCGCTGATGGCCTTACCATGTAAAAAGCACGTACAAAGCACGGCCAAGCCAAAATCGACCAAAAGTTATCGCTTACGACCACGTTCACCAGATTTTCAGAACTTTTTGTACATGATTTAGACGTGGAATGCTGTGTGACCGGGGCTTAAGACTGTATTAATGAGTAAGACTGTCTGTAGAATGTGTTTAAGAAGCATATTTTAGCGCATGTAATAGATACATAGTATTTTACTGCCGGCTGCTCATTCGCGCATGTGACATCATACATGGGGTTTTACTTCCGCCTAGAGAACTCACGGATTATCTCGATTCGCGGGAAGGCCCAGACCCAGAACCGTACCCCCGTGAATGTCAAGGGCCTACTGTACACTATGAAAACGGATGAGCTTTATTGTTCACAGGGAAGACACTAGAGCACGGGGAAATCGCAGTCACTGTTAGAGATGTGGAGAAAACTAAAATCATAAACTAAGGGAACATCAGAGTGCCAGAGAGATCACGGGAAATAAGAGGGACAATCTTCTAGCACCGGGAGAAACACGCTGCTCGTCTTTATAGACCAGTGATTGCTGAGTGGAATCAGGTGTGTTCTTCGCACTCCACCCGCATGTGACAGCCACGCCCCTCACCAGCGCCTGAAGTGCATAAAGAGAGAGCTAGAGCAGCCAAAACCAGCATCTCTCACAACACAGACCATAACACTAAAATAAAAACCACAGTACCATTAAATTATAAGAACAATAAAGATAAGAATTTTTACCTTTGTGGTGGTGAGCAGTTGGTATGGGTAAATGTTGGAGAGGGAAAGAGGAGGAGGATCCCCTTCCATAACAGCATCAGGTAAATCAGCTAGAGGTGTATGTTCTCTTGCTTCCGCTTTGCATTGATGACTTTTCTTCAGGATTTTCTTTTTTTATTTTGAAGAACATTTCTAACGTGGCTTGTTTCTGCCTTCTTTTCAAAACCTTACGGAAGTAGCTCATGACCTCATTGTTCACAGGTCTTCACAGCGCTGCTAGCTTCAGCTTTATCAGGCTGATACACAGTATCAACGACATCCGGACTTCTGGAAAGCGTACATTTCCCCTCTCTTTCGGTCTCGTTTTTTGTCACGTTTTTTTTCGTGTTCGAGTTCCGGATTTTGGTCGAATTCCGGGACAAAAAAATCCTAGATTTTTTTGGTCGAATTCCGATTTGTTCGACGTCTAAATCGCTCGAGTACCGAGCTTCCACTGTACATACACACACACACACACACACACACACACACTCACACACACACAGACACACACACACACACACACACCCACACACACACCACGCACACTGACATACACCACATACACACACACACACACACACACACACAAAAACACACATACACTCACACATACACTCACAGTCTCACACACACACACACACACACACACACACACACACACACACACACACACACACACACACCTAGAAGAAAGTTAGAACAGCCAATTATGGTAACATGCATCTGTGGACTGTGGGGGGAAACATTACACTACAGTAAGTGTCCAGGCCTGAAGAATTAATTGATGTTTATGTTAAAATCATCAAGGTTTGTGTCTATAATCCTGGAGATCACAAATTCAAATCCAAGTTGATGCAGCAGCCATGAGTCCATTTGTGCTAACTCTCAGGGATAGCATATGTTCACCACTGTGTCAGAACTGTAGAGAAGCTGAGTAGCTCCTTCAGTGGATGACTGAGGCATCCTCAGTGCAGGAAGGAGCGCTACTGCAGGTCGTTCATTCCCACCGCTGTCAGACTGTACAACGCCACTTTGTAACTGTCTGTGAAAATACCGGTTATGTGCAATAAAAACCCCGTGCACTTTAATCAACCACATCTACCCCACTGACTGTGAACCACATCAACCCATCTACTCTGCACTCAGATACATGTACACTTGAATATAGGCCAGTCTACAAAGTTGATCCCTTCTTTTCTTTTATTGTTTATTAATTTATACTATTTATGTATCTATTTATTTATTTACTTATATAATATATATGTATGTGTGTATGTTTGTATATGTATCTATTTTTGCACCCCCTACTGATGGTACCTCAAGAGCCTGTAACAGTGAATTTCTCCATTGTGAGATGAATAAAGCTGTATCTTATCTTATCAGCAATTACAGCCATTCATGGGCATCTGTGAGCTCACAGAGGTGAGGGACGTGCTTGATTACGCTTCTCCTTGGTTGGTCCTCGTGCAATAGGGAGGCAATACTTGACAGGATGCAAATAAAGTCATTCATTCATTTGCTGTATTAATCATCCTATTAGGGCCGTGGAGACGCTAATGCCCATCTCAGCCAACTCTGGGCAAAGGTAGAGCACACAGTGTACAGCTCTGTACATCTCCATCCTAGGGCCAACCCACACACACACACACACACACACACACACACACACACACACACACACCAGATCCTATAGTACAGTGGTACTTGTGTATGGAATGAGCCCTAATAGAGATTCATCCTTCACATTGCTCTCTCTCTTTTTCTGTCTCCTTCTCTCTCTCTCTCTCTCTCTCTCTCTCTCTCTCTCTGCCACTCTGTTTCCTTCTCTTGCTCTCTCTCTCCTTTTGTCTCCTTCTCTCTCAGTCTCCTCTTCTCTCCCTCTCTGTCTCTCTTCTCTCCCTCTTTGTTCCCTTCTCTCTCTCTCTATCTTTTCCTCTCTCTCCCTCTCACTTTCCCTCTGTATCTGTTTCTCCCGTCTCTCCCCCTCTCCCGCTCTCGCTCTCTCGCTCTCTATTTTCCCATTTCTCTCTTTCCCTGTCTGCCTCCCTGTCTCTCCTTCTCTATCAGTAGTTCTCTCTCGGTGGAATTTATAACTTGCTCATAAATAAATAATAGTGAAGTAAATGTAATGAATCTCCATCTAATTACAGAAAAAAAAAATCAATATAATGTAATGAAAGGTGCATCAACTCAAAAGCACATTTGACTGCCTGCCAATAATGTTCACAGAGCGAGATTGTGGGCATGTGTATTTGTGTGCGTGTAGTGTTTGTGTGTGTATGTAAGAGAGTGTGTCTGTGTATATATGTATGAGTGTGTCAGTGTGTGTGCATGTGTAGTGTTTGTGTGTGTATGTAAGCGTGTGTGTGTGTGTGTGTGTGTGTGTGTGTGTGTGTGTGTGTGTAGTGTGTTTGTGTGTGCATGTAAGAGTGTGTGTAGTGTGTAGGAAGTCAGTCATCTGTCAAAAGTCTGTAATCTACAATTAAGGAACATTGGCAAGATCAGACCCGGTCTCACAAAAGAAGCTACAACAATCCTAACTCTCTCGCTCATCATTTCTCGTTTGGATGATTATAACAGTCTTCTCGCCAACTCATCATCATCATTTTCTGTAACCGCTTAATCCTAATTAGGGTTGCGGGGAGGCTGGCGCCCATCCCAGCCAACTTCGGGCGAGGGCAGAGTACACCCTGGACAGCTCGCCAGGCCATCGCAGGGCGGAAACACGCCGACGGCTTTGCAGCCTACTCTTGTCGAAAGTCAGCAATGGTTCTTTTACATGCCTCACACCATAGACAGTGAGAGACATGGCCGGCTTTGATAACTCAGTTAGCTGCACTGGGGAAGACAGTGACAACCTTGTGGAGAGTGGGAATCGAACCCCCAACCTTTGGATCAGCGATCCAGCACCCTATACCACTAGACCACCACTGCCCTTCTCGCCAACTCTACAAATATAAATCTCAACAGACTTCAAAGAATTCAAAATAAAGCTGCTCGCCTCGTCACTCTTTCACCCAAGTTAAGCCATATTACACCCATCCTTCAGGAATTTCACTGGCTTCTTCTGAAACAGCGGAGTGACTACAAGCTCCTGTGTCTAGCATACCAGTGCTACTCTCACACTTCCCCACAGTACTTGTGTGATTTACTTCCACTGTACTGTCCCAGCAGATCACTTCGATCTGAAAGCAAACACTTGCTCACTGTGCCCAAAGTGAAGCTCTCCAGTTATGAAAAGAGATCCTTTGAGTTTGCTGCAGCCACCGCTTGGAACAATCTCCCGCTTGATGTCCGTCAATCTGAAAGTTATTCTATGTTCAACATCTCAGTTAAACCTCATCTCTTTCGCCAAGCCTTCTTCTGAACACTTCTCAGAGCGCTTTGAGCATAAGATCACAGTATGGATAAAGCGCAAAATAAATTGCAAAATATTGCAAAATACTACTACTACTATGACTACTACTAGTGTTTGTGTGTGTATGTAAGAGACAGTGTGTGTAGTGTTTGTGTATGTAAAAGTGTTTGTATGTGTGTGTATATGTAAGAGAGTGTGTGTAGTGTTTGTAAGAGTGTGTGCCTGTGTGTATATGTATATGTGTGTGTGTGTGTAGAGTTTGTGTGTGTATACAAGAGTGTGTGCCTGTGTGTATGTGTGTGTGTGTGTGTGTGTGTGTGTGTGTGTGTGTGTGTGTATACAAGAGTGTGGGCCTGTGTGTATATGCATGTGTGTGTTTGCGTGTATAGTGTTTGTGTGGATGTAAGAGAGTGTGTGTAGTGTTTGTGTGCATGTAAGAGAGAGTGTGTGTGTAGTGTTTGTGTCTCTAAGAGTGTGCCTGTGTGTATATGTATGTATGTGTAGTGTTTGTCAAAGTAGTAGTAGTAATAAAGTGTGGTAGTTGTAGTCGTAGTAGTAGTGCTTGTCACGTTTCGCTTTCAACTAACACCGCTGGCGAGAAGCTTGCCTGTGGAAAGGGGAGCCGATTGAGTAACTCTCTCCCTGCCACAGTACATAGTCTCTCCACCATCAAGCCCCATGTAGTGCCTCCTCGCGGCGACACGTGGTAACTGAGCACCTTGCGGACTCAGGCTGAATGACAGGGGACTCGGAGGAGGTTTGGCCCCCAGACATGTGGCATGCAGGCCCACCGGCGTGTGGACATGCCCTGATGCCCATGATCCAAACTCCCAACTATGGGTTAAATAGTCCCACTACCTTGTGGATTCCCTCGGTTGGGAGAAGGCTGAGGAGTAAAC
Organism: Plotosus lineatus; assembly: GCA_024760905.1. Taxonomy (NCBI): domain Eukaryota; kingdom Metazoa; phylum Chordata; class Actinopteri; order Siluriformes; family Plotosidae; genus Plotosus; species Plotosus lineatus. The sequence goes on from CM045734.1 coordinate 62,364,053, forward strand.
TAAGATTGCCCCTAAGGCAGTTGGTCGAAGGATTCCCCTACGTTCTGGAAACTCCTGCAGCTGTGCTGGTATTAAATTGTACTGGATCTTCTTTTCCTTTGGATGCTATCAGCAAAGACGAGAGGGGGAACTTGACGTCTGGGCAGCCCAAGTTCTCCATATTTCCCGTCCAAGCTTGTAGTCCACTGGAGAAGACACTTCAGTGTTGACACAAGACTTCGGCTGAACACGGGAAGTAGCAGCTACCGGTTAAAAGCTCATTCCAATTGGCGTAGGATACGGGCACCTAGGGCTACTTCCGTCAGTGAGATCATCGTGTTTCACGGGACAGCAACCGCCCGCTCCAAGCTGGGCAGCCCCCGGCCAGCAAGGTGCCGTCCTGCCACAGCTCGTCTGCCCTTCTGGGTGTGTAGGGCTTAGGAACTGACCATCCTGACAAGCAAGCTGTAAATCCCGTACCAGGCAGAAAGAAACAGACAAATACAAAGACTCTAGCTCTTCGAATAGCAAGCTGGAACGTATGGACTATGTGTCCTGGATTGACAAATGATCTTCAGTAGATTGATGATGCCCGCAAGACTGCAGTCATCGACCATGAACTGACACGTCTGAATATCGACATTGCCTGTATACAGGAAACGCGTCTGGCTGACAATGGTACTATTAAAGAGGCCAACTACACCTTCTACTGGCAGGGCCTGTCACAAGATGACCCAAGACTGCAAGGTTTTGCTGTGAAAAACTCACTGACCACGGCCATTGAACCTCCTAAGAGTGGATCAGAGAGAATCCTCGCTTTACGCCTCTCTACAACTGCAGGCTTTGTCAACCTCCTCAGCATCTATGCACCAACACTCAGTTCCACCCCAGAGGTCAAGGACCAATTTTACGAGGCTCTGGATGATGCACTTTCCAGGATCCCCAGCACTGAAGGACTTATTATATTAGACTTCAATGCTAGCATGGGCGCCGACTGTGACACCTGGCCTTCCTGCCTTGGTCACCACGGCATAGGCAGGATGAATGAAAATGGACAGAGGTTGCTGGAACTGTGCTGCCACCACGACCTGTGTGTAACAAATACATACTTCAAGTGCAAAGACCATCACAATGTCTCTTGGAGACACCCCAGATCTCGCCACTGGCACCAGCTGGACCTTATCCTCACCAGGCGTACAGATCTGAGCAGCGTTCTCCACACTAGAAGTTTCCATAGCGCAGACTGTGACACAGACCACACCCTCATTGGAAGCAGGAAAAGGCTGACAACAAAGAGGATCTATCACTCCAAAACTAAAGGCCTCCCTCGCATCAACACCTGCGCCTCAAGGTATGCCCAGCGAATCCAACTGTTTCATGACACAGTCAAGGAGAAGTTGGCTTCGCAGACTCTTGGCAAAGACATCGACAGCAAGTGGGGCTTCCTGAGAGATACTATCTACACAACAGCCCTCACCGCATTTGGGAAAAAGGAGCGTCGGAGTGTAGACTGGTACGAGGCTCACTGGGAGGAGATGCAGCCTGTGACAGAAACCAAAAAAGAAGCCCGCCTGGCCCACAAGCAAAACCCCAGCCCCAGTACTCACGACACCCTCAAAGCTGCATGCAACAACAAGGCCCAGCAGGCAGCCCGCCGCTGTGCTAACGACTTCTGGCTGAACCTCTGCAGCAAGATTCAGATGGTAGCTGACACTGGCAATGCGATGGCCATGTAGAATGGCATCAAGACAGCTACATGTCCAACCACAATTAAGACTGCAACCCTCAAGACCAAGACCGGGGAGGTGATCACGGACCAAGGCAAGCAGCTTGAACACTGGGTGGAACATTACCTGGAGCTGTACGCAACCAAGAATGTGGTGACCGATGCAGCATTAAGTGCCCTGCCAAATCTACCTGTCATGGAGGACCTGGCTTACCTGCCTTAAGTGGATGAACTGGGCAAAGCCATTGATTGTCCTGTGGAAAAGCCCCTGTGAAGGATGGCATCCCCCCTGAAGTCTTGAAGAGTGGCAAGCCAGCACCTGCAGCACCTCCATGAGCTACTGTGCTTAAGCTGGGAGGAAGGGCTCATCCCCAGGGCATGCACGATGCAAACATTGTAACCCTCTACAAAAACAAGGGCGACCGCAGTGACTGTAACAGCTATTGTGGCATCTCCCTCCTTAGCATCATAGGGAAAGTCTTTGCTCGTGTTGTCCTTACTCACCTTCAAATTCTTGCTTCCTGGGGGTTGTTAATAGAGAAGTACAAAGAAGGACAGAGGGAGCTGCATTGTGCCTTTGTGGATCTGGAGAAAGCATATGACAGGGTGCCAAGACAGGAGCTGTGGTATTGCATGAGGAAGTCTGGAGTTCATTCATTTCATTCAAGCCTGTCACCCCTACTAGGGCATAGGCCGCCAATAAGATCCCTCCATCTGTCTCTGTCCTGGGCCAGTCCTTCCAGCTGACCCCATGACTGGACCATCTTCCTGGTGTCCGCATCCAAGTCGCGTCGCTAAGTGTTTCTCGGCCTCCCTCTATTTCTTTTTCCTTGGGGGTTCCACCTCAGGGCTTGTCTTGTTTTGTTGGTGGCTGGTTTGTGCCTAACCACCTCCAGCGATGTTGTTTGATTTAGGCTTCTACTGCCTTTTGCCTCATTCCCACAGTTCCCTTTTGCAGATCCTGTCAGGCCATCTTATCCGACGGAAAACCACAAAAAGGTATAGAATAACATAAAAATCTGACTTTATCCGACAATTTTTCTGAAATCCGACAAAAGTCGGAAATTCTGACTCATTACAGACACTGAACTCGCGCAGGCTGTTACATATAATCCAATAAAATTAGTTTCAAAGTATCGGCCCCGCCCACACACTGGAGTACAGAAAAGATTGGCTCTCCAATGCGTGCCACAGCGACAAGTGGCATTGAAAATAGATGTATAGATTGAAATGCGTGAGATTTATTTATGTTTTATTTGATGGCTTTTTTCTGTATTTTTTTAAAGGACAGCAAAATTATATATTACTTATTTTGTTAAGAAAGGCCACCTGATTTATCTGAGAGCCAGATGCAGTCATCAAAAGAGCCACATCTGGCTCGCGAGCCATAGGCTCCCAACCCCTGAACAGGCTCGCGGGTGACTCATGTTGTTCTTGTGGGCGATCTGGTGCAAGCAGGCACCATGTTGGTGACCACTGGTCTATTGTGTGCCATTCCGTCTCTGTGATGTGGATATCTTCTAATCAATGGCGAGCAGGAATAGAAAAGAGGACAGCAAGCATCCCTGTCTGACCCCTGTTTGAACTTGGAATGCATCAGAAACCTGGCTTCCATGGAATATCCTGTACTTTGTGCAAGTTCCTGATAATGTTGGTGAGTTTCACTGGTACTCTGTGGTGTCTTAGCAGTTTCCATAGGGTCGCTCTGTCCACACTGTCAAAGGCTTTTTCATAGGCAAGGAAGTTGACGTAGACAGAGGTATTCCACTCCAGGGACTGCTCCAGGATGATGCGTAGCGTTGCGATCTGCCTATGCACGAGCAGTTTTTCCGGAAGACTGACTGCTGGTCTCTAAGCTGTAGGTCAGTGATGTCTTTCATCCTGTTTAGTAGGATCCTACTAAAGACCTTTCCAGGAACTGACAATATAGCGATCCCTCTATAGTTTGCACAGTTACTGAGATCTCCTTTCTTTGGCAGTTTGATGAAGTATCCTTCCTTCTATTCTGATGGCACTTGTTCTTCTTGGATTTTCTCAAAGAGGGGGTGGAGCACATTATCAGTGATGTCAATGTCTGCCTTCAATGCCTCTGCTGGGATGTCATCTGGTCCAGGAGCCTTGCCTGCCTTCAGCTGTCTGAGAACTTTTATGATTTCTTCCTTGCTGGGTGGATTACAGTCAATCGGGAGGTCGTTGTCAGCTGTTGGGATGTCTGGTGGGTCTTGTGGGGCTGGCCAATTTAGGAGCTCTTCAAAGTGTTCTCGCCATCTGTTCCTTTGTCCTGCGTCACTTGGTATGGCTTTCCCGTCTTTTCCTTTTACTGGCTTTTCAGGCTTGGGGAACTTCCCGCTGAGCTTCCTAGTGATAGTGTAGATGTCCTTCATGTTTCCGTATCATGCAGCTTCCTCTACCTCTGTGGCAAGTGCCTCCACATACTTCCTCTTATCTGCTTTTATGCTGTTTTTTGCAGCTCTGGCGGCACATGTGTAGGAGTCCTGTGCGTTGGCCTTTTTGTTCTTGTGCGGCTGGTGTTATGTGCTGCCTTCTTTCCTTTCTATCTGAGATATTTTCCAAACAGTTGGCTGTTATCCATTCCTTGTGGCTACGAGTCTTGTAGCCCAGTACCTCTTGGCAGGTTGATGTCACTGACTCTCTCACCGCCTTCCATTTCCCATTTTGGTTTCTTCTTCAAGCAGCTTGTGGAGGACTTGGAACTTATTTGTGAGGGCCAGTCTGTAGTACTCCAGCTTCCCTGAATCCTTTAGGAGTCCCATGCTGAAGTGCTGGTGTATTCCTGTTCCCTCACTCCAGTCCTCTTCAGCTTGAGCTTAAGTTGAGACACCAGTAGGTGGTGGTTGGAGGCGATGTCTGCCCCCCTCTTGACTCACACATCTTGTAAAGACCGGTGGAACTTTTTGGCGATGTTCACGTGGTCAACCTGATTTTCGGTGTTGTGGTCTGGTGAGACCCAGGTTGCCTTGTGGATGCGCTTATGGGGGAAGAGAGTTCCACCAATAACGGCGTTATTTAATGCACAAAAGTCTGCAGACCGCTCCTCATTGTTGTTCATCTGGCCCAGTCCTTGTTGACCCATGACGTCTGCATAGCCCTGATTGTTACTGCCCACCTTGGCATTCATGTCTCCCATGATAATGTTCAGGTCCCTGTTTGGGCAGGTCTCAAATGATGGTCTGGAGTCTGTTGTAGAATTCCTCCTTATCTACATCATCGCCTTTGTTGGTAGGGGCATAGCACTGAATGATGTTCATATTGAGCCATTTCTTCTTGGTCCTGAAGGATGCTGTTAAGATGCGTGGCCCATGGGCTTCCCATCCAATGAGGGCCCTCTCTGCTGTTTTGGAGAGCATCATTGCCATCCCCTGGGTGTGTGGTGCATGCTCTCCCTCATTACCGGAAAGCAGCAAGGTTCCTCCAGAGTCAAATCTCCTCTTGCCACTGCCTGCCCATCAGGACTCGCAGATCCCAAGGATGGTGAGGCCATAGTCACTCATCTCTGCAGTCACCTGTGCCATTTTTCCTGCTTTGTACATGGTCCATGCATTAAGATACAGCTTTATTAATCTCACAATGGAGAAATTCACTGTTACAGGCTCTTGAGGTACCATCAGTAGGGGGTGCAAAAATAGATACATATACAAACATACACACATACATATATATTATATAAGTAAATAAATAAATAGATACATAAATAGTATAAATTAATAAACAATAAAAGAAAAGAAGGGAACGACTTTATAGACTGGCCTATATTAAAGTGTAATGTATCTGAGTGCAGAGTAGATGGGTTGATGTTCACAGTCAGTGGGGTAGATGTGGCTGATTAAAGTGCGTGGGGTTTTTATTGCACATAACCGGTATTTTCACAGACAGTTACAAAGTGGCGTTGTACAGTCTGACAGCGGTGGGAATGAACGACCTGCGGTAGCGCTCCTTCCTGCACTGAGGATGTCTCAGTCGTCCACTGAAGGATCTACTCAGTACCGTGTACTGATGTACCATGTACCGATGGTGGTGGTGTTTCTGGAAACGAGGATGGAGGTCGGCTGAATGGCTTTCAGATAGCTCTGGCTTTCACCACTCAGTGTCATAGGTCCTCCAGTTGGAAGTTCATCCTCTCTCAGGAGCATTGTTAGGTTTGGATTGCTTGTTGGCGTTTTTGTAGCTTCTTTTTTTTTTTTTTTTTTTTTTTTTTTTTTTTTTTTTTTACAGGGATGGGGTGCTGGCCCTCTGGGACCTACGGCCGTCTGTTTCATCCGCATCACTATTTATTAAATATCAAACACATTTTTATTACAATAAAGCCATAATGTTGAGAAAATTGTTGTCCCAGTTTAGCTTTCTGTTTTTCAGGGCGTTACGAGCAGTAAGAGTCAGAAGTGGATTTTTCACTCCCACTGAAATCTTCCTGTCTCGATCTTATAACGTTCAAAAATATTTGATACAGACACAATTTCATCACAACGTCAAATAAACCTCCTCAGTTTCAGGACAGAATAAACGTTTTCTTGCCTCGTCAATCACTCGCTCATTTACCAAAGAGCGTTAATCTCAGCTCACAGGAGCCTATCTCAGCTGATACCGGGTTTAACCCTGCACACCCTACGTACTCCTTGAACTGCTCATCAGACCCGTCGCAGGGCTCACACACACACACACACACACACACACACTAACTCTCTTTCCCTCTCACACACACACACACACACACACACACACTCTCTCTCTCGCTCTCTCGCTCACACACACTGACACACACAATCTCTCTCTCTCACACACACACACACACTCTCGCGCGCTCTCTCTCTCTCTTTCTCTCTCACACACACACTAACTCTCTTTCCCTCTCACACAGACACACACACACACACACACACACCTAGAAGAAAGTTAGAACAGCCAATTATGGTAACATGCATCTGTGGACTGTGGAAGGAAACATTACACTACAGTAAGTGTCCAGGCCTGAAGAATTAATTGATGTTTATGTTAAAACCAACAAGGTTTGTGTCTATAATCCTGGAGATCACAAGTTAAAATCCAGGTTTATGTAGCAGCCATGAGTCCATTCGTGCTAACGCTCAGGGATAGCATATGTTCACCACTGTGTCACTAATCAGCAATTACAGCCAATCATGGGCATCTGTGAGCTCACAGAGGGGAGGGACTTGCTTGATTACGCTTCTCCTTGGTTGGTCCTCGTGGAATAGGGAAGCAATACTTGACAGCATGCAATTAAATTCATTCATTCATTTGCTGCCTTAATCATGCTATTAGGGCTGTGGAGAAGATAGTGCCCATCTCAGCCAACTCGGGGCAAAGGTGTACAGTGTACAGCTCGCCAGTCCATCGTAGGGCCAACACACACACACACACACACACACACAAAATAATTCACATTCACACCTAGGGGCATGTCTCAACAGCCAAGTAACTTAATGTCTGTCTTTAGACTGTTGGAGAAAACCAGAGAGCCCAGAGGAAGCCTATACAAACACGAGGAGAACATGCAAACTCCACATAGAATTGCCCTCACTGAGCCTGGGACTCGACCCTGGGACCTTCTTGCTGTGAGGTGAACATGCTACTACACCACCATGCTGCCGTCGTGCTGTTTTAATTTTGAAGGTAAGTTTTCTGTGTGATTGAGAGCGAAAGCTCGTAGCAGTGTGCACTCGCAGTATTCCAGTGCAGAACCTTTGGATCAATGTTAGAGGCTCTGATCTACTCTACACCTGTAGATCTGTTCGTGTCCTGATCATTTGCATTACTGTGGACAATAATACCGAATTCTACAGCACACATTTAACACTGCCTCATCTCCTGCAGTAGATTTATGGAACTCTTTTATTTTAACCACTGATCCTATTTCCTGAGTCTGTGCCGCTGCTGCGTGAGGATGTGGTTATTTGAGTCTGAATAATTTATCAGCACTCCCTCTGACCCTGTGATGATGTGATTAGAGAGAAAGGCACACGCACGGATCAATGGGATAAATACCTCCCGCTTCATTAAGCATGACTAATGGATTTATATGTCCAGCGAGAGAGCTGCGCTTCATCTGTATTGACTCGGCGTGAATACTGATGAGTGAAAAATACTACCGTGATAACGAGTTAAAGTTTAAGAGGCTGGTTTCGCGGTTTCTGTGCCGTGAGATGTCGTGTCCCCTTCAGAAAGTCTTTTAATTGTGTTTAATGTAAGAATGGAGTGTTTTCTGAGTCAGTGTTGCTGTTCAGTGATCATCACTTGATTTGATTATTTGAAACTGAAGCTGCTTTCATATGAGCCCTCAGTCCCTCAGGTTCCAATGCACAAGCACAAGCAGTCCTACAGGAAACCCTTGCCGCTTGGGATTTCCCTTCACCACAGAACTTATAAAGGGTGAAAAAAGTTTACATTTTTAAAACAGCACAGAAAAGATATTTATATGGCATGTTTTCTTTTTGCAATTTAATTAAAGGTAAATAAACATGTTCCTTTGAAGTTGTGCAATACTAAAATATTATGCTGGGGTGGATAACACTGAACAGTACTTAAGGTAAATAACTGCTATAGTACATACTACATGTGAACATAAAAACCACAGAAAAAACAAGATTTTTATTTTGTTTACTACTTTTAAAGAAATAAAGTCAGAGAGGCTAGATTGAGATGGTTTGGACATGTACAGAGGAGGGATAGTGAGTATATTGGTAATAGGATGCTAATGCTGGAACTACCGGGTAAAAGGCCTAGAGGAAGACCAAAGAGACGATTCATGGATGTGGTGAAGGAGGACATGAAGGTCGTTGGTGTAAGAGAAGATGCAAAGGATAGGGTGAGGGAGGCAGATGATTCGCTGTGGCGACCCCTGAAGGGAAAAGCCGAAAGGAAAAGAAGATGCAGTGTTGTGTGATGTTTCTTTAATCTACGTGCAGAATTTAAGTATATACGATTCCGAAACATAAAGAAAAGCAAGATTTTTATAATGCACTTTAAATACGCTGCCTGGCCAAAAAAATAAATAAATAAATAATCATACACTCCAATATTTTTGGATCACCTTCAGCTTTGATCTTAGCACATCATAACATTTATTTCCATCCGGTGTCGAGTTCATTTCTCACTGACGTCTTGAATTGATGTGAGAGAACCTGAAAAAAGTCTTCTCCAGCACACCCAGAACACTTTCAATAGGGTTCAGGCGGGAGGGGCCGATACTTATGTGAAAATGATTCCTCGTGCTCCCTGAACCACTCGCTCATTATTCGAGTCCCCATTTCATATTCGAGCCATCATGGAAGAAAAAGTGCATTGATGTGATAACCTGCTCATTCAGTACATTCAGATCATCAGCTGCTTCATTTTATTATCACATTAATGTTGCTGAGCCTCGACCGGAACAACCGGAGCAACATCGCCATGAAGATTAGATGCTGTAATCAGTGATAAATGCCCTCCTACAAAATATTAGGGTGTTTATTTTTGCCAAGGCAGTGTATTTTATCCATAGCAGGGATCAGATCAAGTTCGTTGTGAGCGCTATGAGCCAAGATAATAGTGCTATGTAGCTAGTGGCATCTTTTCAACATACACACTACATGGAAAAGTCGGTAAAATGCATCCAAGTAAAAATAAAGAAGGGTTAATGCCCCGAATGGATGCATTTTTTTTTCCGGCATGGAGGTATGGTGTAGTGGTTGTGGTACTGGGCTCATCATCAGGATGTCATGGGCTTGAATCAAATGCAAAGACCCTGGCCAGAGTGTTAACAACAAGTGTGCTTCTCTTCACCCAGCAGTATAAATGGAAAACACTGGGAAGGAAACCTATCATCCACCTGTGTCTCATCCAGGAGGACTTGAACTCCTTGTCACTTCGCGCGATGGAAACCAGGCATAGGCTCTGTCCTGAGGGGACATCGAATTAAAAAATAACGAAATTAAGGAAGAATAGGGGAACAAGTTAAGGAAAATGCCAGAAAAACAAGGCCAATTATGCAAAAAAAAAACCCTCATCAAAAACTTACATTTTTATGAAGTGCGCATCTGTATGTGTGTGTATTTATATTTTATTTATATCTTGTGCATTATTTTTTAATGCTTAAATGTTATTATGAGCATTTACAGTATGCCCTTGACTATTCGCGATTTTGCACCCACGGTTTGAGTATTCGCTGACTGCCGAGCAACCGGCACGTGATTCTAATCCAGATAATGGCCGTCCTCCTCTCTCCTGATTGGTTGAGTTGATGTCCTGCCCCTTTTTCCTCTTTTGCGCACACGTTGTCAATCAGTCTCTTTTTTTTTGTGTGTGTGTTTTAATTCCCAGTTAAGCTCAATGATACCACTCAAACGCTGTGCGTCTTCTCTGGCTGTCGGTCTGTCTGTCTTCCTTTCGGCTTTTACTCTTTTACTCGGGAGTCGCCACAGCAAATCATCTGATTCGCACGTTTGATTTGGCAGAGGTTTTTTTTCATGTTGGATGCCCTTCCTGGCACAACCCTTTTCGCAAGGGACAGAAACACGCTGACGACTTTGCAGCTACTCTTTACAAATATCAGCAATGGTTCTTTTACATGCCTCTCACCATAGACAGTGACAGACATGGCCCGCCTTTGATAACCCAGTTAGCCGCACTGGTGGGGGGGTTGCGTCTTCTCTGGCTAAGCGATAGAAAACGCTGGATGTCTCTTCTGAAGAAATAAGACTGTCTCCTGAGAAACAACGGTTTACACTGAACTGTTGTATTAAAATCTTTTTCAATTATTATTCCAGTACAGTACCCAAGTTCATGTTTATGCGTGAGCTTTTATGTTCTGTAGCATGTTTAACAAATGATACCAAAAGGATAAACTTTATTACAGTACTCTTCATGTCCTTTTACATTGAAGTTGGAGTGACGTCTCCAAGATGGCGCTGCCCAGAGGGCGACGTTGAAGAGTTCTCAGAGTCAAATTGTTTCTTTGTTCATTTTAATTTGTTTTATTTGTTGTTTGTTCATGTTTGTTGTATGTTGTATGCTTGTCTACGACCGGTCGACTTTACTACAGCTATAAGATCGGAGTATCTTCGGGCGTGTATAACTAAGCAGAGCTAATATGCTATTAGCAGAGCTAATATGCTATGGTAGGCAGCTCAATGCGAGCCGCACCCCAGCTAACAAGAAGCCCAGGCGAGAAGGGGCCAAACGACAACTCCGGCGCTTGGGATTGCAGGGGATGAAGGCCGTGTAGCCGGCTGGTATAATGACCCATCGAGTGTACTCTCCTCGAGCCATGTTTCACAGAAACACAGTCCTGTAGATCCCTCTGCGCTGCAATCTGAGCATGAAGCGCGTCCATCTTGTTTCGCAGGGACTGAACATTTTCAAGCAGTATGGCTGGAAATGCGAACCAAGCCTCTGAGAACTCCACCTGGGTGGTTAGCATTGAGCTCCCATTGCATATTAGCTCACGATAGAAGTTGTTGCGTGCTTCGTTGCCCGAAGCTGAAGCTGCTCTTAGCTGTAGTAGGGTTGACCGGTCATAGTGAGCATAGTGGAAAACACAAACAAACAAATTAAAACAATCAAAGAAAGAATTTGACTCTGACAACTCCGCGACGTTGCCCTCTAGGCAGCGCCATCTTGGAGACGTCACTCCAAGACTTCACGCCAAGTTCAATGTAAAAGGACATGAAGCATAATAAAGTTTATCCTTTTGGTATCGTTTGTTAAACATGCTACAGAACATAAAATCTCACGCACAAACATTCTCAGAATTAACTGAGGTACTGTACTGGAATAATAATTGAAAAAGACTTTAAAACGAGTGCTTTACAACAGTATATGCTGTATAATGTTTATATTTTATCATCAATAAACATAACAGTAAAAATTAAAATGCTTTTCTTAATCATTACTACATTTTACTACATTAATACTGTATTAATGAGTAAGACTGTCTATAGAATGTGTTTAAGAAGCATATTGTAGCGCATGTAATAGATACATAGTATTTTACTGCCGGCTGCTCATTCGCGCATGTGACGTGATACATGGGGTTTTATTTCCGGGTAAAGAACTCGTGAATTATCTCGATTCGCGGGCGGGCTCGAAACCGAACCCCCGTGAATGTTGAGGGCCTACTGTATAGCATTGAATATATATTTATTGATATTACAGACCCATATACATGTGGGCAGTGGTGGTCTAGTGGTATAGGGTGCTAGATCACTGATCCTAAGGTTGGGGGTTGGAGTCCCACTTTCCACAAGGTTGGCACTGTCCCCCCAGTGCAGCTAACTGGGTCATCAAAGGCGGGCCATGTCTCTCATTGTCTGTGGTAAAAGGCATGTAAAAGAACCATTGCTGACTTTCGTAAAGAGTGGCTGCACTGTGTTTCTGTCCCTTGCGAAAGGGTTGTGTCTGGAAGGGCATCCAGCGTCAAAACCTATGCCAAATCAAACGTGTGAATCATTCGCTGTGGCGACCCTTAAAAAAGGGAAAAAGCTGAAAGGAAATCTCTCTCTCATACATGGACCGTCAAGGGGGGGGGGGGGGGGGGTTGATCCTACTTCGTGGAATTCGGTGGTCGCGGGGGGATCTCGGTCCCAATTAACCGCGGAAAGTGAGGGATCCCTGTATTAAAATGCATTTTCTTGATGAAGAGGGTGGCTTTTTTCTCACTCATGCCACAGAATGCAAATAAAGCAGCTTCCTGTACAGCAGTGCTTCTCAAATCGTGGGGCTGAGGGATGCTGAGGGGGGCGCGTGTGACCCAGGAGAACATGCTTTTTTTCCGCCGTACGACAAGAAAGTGTAATTGCACATCCACTCCAGTAGTTGGCAGTGGCGCCCTCATTGCCCATTGTGCGCAGCGAGTATTAACTCTACGGTGTAGGTTTGTTTTGCTACGAGCTGGCGATGTGTAGTGCAGTACACACACCCTCACAACATGAAGAAATTTTTAACAGGGATGAAAAGAAAGGCGGTGAGAAACGTAGATATCGAGTCAAAAGAAAGTCACCCGAAAGCAAAGACGCGCAAATATGATGACGCATATGTAGCGCTTGGCTTTACCGTGACTACAGTGGGAGGCGAGCAAAGACCGGTATGTTTGCTGTGTCTAAAAATGCTGGCAGCGGACAGCATGAAGCCAAATAAATTGAGCAGGAGCTGAGAGTTGCAGTGTCATGCTTCAAACCTCGCTTTGAGAAGCTGTGCGCTGCAAAACGTGCTCATTGTAGCCATTAATCTTGGCTTCCTCATTTTGAGAAAAAAAAATCAGCACAAATTGTTCTATTTGTTCTTGTTTTGTAGGTTAGTGTTTATATATTGTGCTCCTGAGTTAATGTTTCTGAAGTCAATTTGAATTAATTATTTATTGATTTTATTTTCAGCAGCAAATGGTGTGGCAAGTTTGTCAAAAATGTAACAAGGATATTATTATTTTTAAATTTAAGGCAAATTGATGCACTTTCTTTTACAGACTAATAAAAAATGTTAAAGTTATTCTTGTAAGTTGAACTATATCTTTCTTTTTGTTTTATTTATGTTAACAAGGATACGATATAATGAAGAGATATACCTGTAACTATATTATAGAAAAAAGTTATAATTTATAGTTGCGGTGGGTGGTGGGGGGGCGCGAATTGTTTTCTTCTTGCTGGGGGGGGGGGCGTAACAGAAAATAATTGAGAAGCACTGCTGTACAGTAAAGCCTCTAAATGTATTATTACATGCTGGATATTCATGCGTTTGCTTCAATCTCGTTTAAAAATGATAAATATGTATATATTTATACATTTAATGAGTACACCATGTCCTTATGGTCTGTTAAACCCAGGTCCTTCCTGCTGTCAGGCTAATGTGTGAAACACTGCACCCTACCATAGGGACCCATCAGTGCTGATTTGTGCCTGTGTCTGTTTACAGGCTTCAACTCTTCCCTGTTCATATCATTTACTCAGTGTTTAAAAAAAGAGAATGTGATTATAGTTCCGCTACCATCTGCTTTGGGCCCTAAAATAATCCAGCGTGCAATCAGTGGTAGAATTAAACAAATGCTGTTGAGGTTTCAAACCCTCTGTCTGATATTTAACACAAATTAAACTTTAGAAGTGCTGCCAGTGAACTTTCAGTTTTTCATTTATTTCCAATTAACATCCATCGCCTTCGGCTGTTCCTGCCGTGTCCATGCATGGCTCTGTCCCAAACGCTGGAGTTCATGTGTACTCGGTGTTCTCACACAAAGCACAGTTAAAACAAACAAACAAATGTGTGTGTATATATATATATATATATATATATATATATATATATATATATATATATATACACACACACACACATCTATAGTATAAATATATACGTTCCGGATGGCCGAATGCAAGTTGAAAGTGAACGCAAGTTGTTACAGTGACGTGTGACGTATGACGCTCATACTGTACTATACATCCATAAATACCATTACCGTATCTCATAAAACACCCCTAAATCAATTATTATAAACATAACATTGTAAAATAATATCAAATAATACCAAAATTAATTTCAACTGAGTCACTTATTTATACCGAGTCACTTTACATGAAGCTTAAAACAGCCAATTTCTTTTTCTTTCGGCTTTTCCCCTTTTCTCGGGAGTCGCCACAGCGAGTCATCTGATTTGCATATTTGATTTGGCATAGGTTTTTCTGCCGGATGCCCTTCCTATCACAACCCTTTTCGCAAGGGACAGAAACACGCTGACGACTTTGCAGCTACTCTTTACGAAAGTCAGCAATGGTTCTTTTACATGCCTCACACCATAGACAGTGAGAGACATGGCCCGCCTTTGATAACCCAGTTAGCCGCACTGGGGGGACAGTGACAATCTTGTGGGGACTCGAACCACCAACCTTAGGATCAGCGATCCTGCGCCCTATCCACTAGACCATCACTGCTTACAATATGTGAGGCGCTCAATACCGAAAGTAGTGTACTTGCTGTGGGTTATACGGACTTCCGGTCTTTCAAGTGTACAAGGGTGCCATTGAACTCATTTAGAACACAGCCTGCACTGATGTGAATCACGGAGCAGAGAGTGCTCTTTCCTGGATTCGAGTTTTCATTCATTTTACAACTCTCTTTGCTTAATGGAAGATTGTGCCGATCCGAGCAGATAGTTAATTCATCTCTGTGTACGAGACTTGCACCCATGCTAGTAGGCTTGCGCTTCTGACCAACCAGATTTACTTAGGGTTACAAAAGTCTGCAAAACAGTGTAAACACAAAGATCACAGAGACGACGTCTTAACACAAGGGTAACACGCTATATAACTGATATATATATATATATATATATATTATATATACACACACTAGTCCTTCTCAAAAAATTAGCATACTGTGATAAAGTTCATTATTTTCTGTAATATACTGATAAAAATTAAACTTTCATATATTTTAGATTCATTGCACCCCAACTGAACTGGCATACAGCTCATGAAAACCCAAAATTCCTATCTCAAAAAATTAGCATATCATGTTCAGGTACTCTAAACAAGCTATTAACCTAATCATCTGAATCAATCAATTAACTCTAAACACCTGCAAAACATTCCTGAGGTTTTTAAAAACTCCCATCCTGGTTCATTACTCAAAACCGCAATCATGGGTAAGACTGCCGACCTGACTGCTGTCCAGAAGGTCATCATTGACACCCTCAAGCAAGAGGGGAAGACACAGAAAGAAATCTCTGAGCGAATAGGCTGTTCCCAGAGTGCTCGATCAAGGCACCTCAGTGGGACGTCCGTGGGAAGGAAAAAGTGTGGCAGAAAACGCTGCACAACCAGAAGAGGTGACCGGACCCTGAGGAAGATCGTGGAGAAGGGCCGATTCCAGACCTTGGGGGACCTATGGAAGCAGTGGTCAAGCCACTTTTGAACCAGAAACAGCGGCAGAAGCACCTGATTTTGGAGCACTTCATGCTTCCATCTGCTAAAAAGCTTTATGGAGATGAAGATTTCATTTTTCAGCACGACCTGGCACCTGCTCACAGTGCCAAAACCACTGGGTTTACTGACCATGGTATTACTGCGCTCAATTGGCCTGCCAACTCTCTTGGCATGAACCCCGTAGAGAATCTGTGGGATATTGTGAAGAAAAAGTTGAGACACCAGACCCAACAGTGTGGATGAGCTTAAGGCCGCTATCGAAGCATCCTGGGCCTCCGTAACACCTCAGCAGTGCCACAGGCTGATTGCCTCCATGCCACGCCACATTGAAGCAGTCATTTCTGCAAAAGGATTCCCGACCAAGTATTGAGTGCATAACTGAACATAATTATTTGAAGGTTGACCTTTTTTGTATTAAAACCACTTTTTTTTTTTTTTTTTTTTTAATTGGTCGGCTGAAATATGGTAACTTTTTTTGAGATAGGGATTTTTGGTTTTCATGAGCTGTATGCCAAAATCATCAGTATTAAAACAATAAAAGACCTGAAATGTTTCAGTTGGGGTGCAATGAATCTAAAATATATGAAAGTTTAATTTTTATCAGTACATTACAGAAAATAATGAACTTCATCACAATATACTAATTTTTTTGAGAAGGACTAGTGTGTGTGTGTATATATATATATATATATATATATATATATATATATATATATATACACACACACAGTGGTATGAAAAAGTATTTGAACCTTTTTTTGGAATTTCTGCATAAAATCACCATCAAATGTGATCTGATCTTTATCAAAATCACACAGATGAAAAAAGTGAACTAAAACCACCCAAATATTTATAGGTTTTCATATTTTAATGAGGATAGCATGCAAACAATGACAGAAGCGGGAGGAATAAGTAACTGAACCATCACATTTAATATTTTGTGCCCCCCCCCCCAGACGCTTCCTGTAGCTGCAGATCAGTCTGGCACATCGATCAGGACTAATCTTGGCCCATTCTTCTTTCTAAAACTGTTGTAGTTCAGTCAGATTCCTGGGATGTCAGGCATGAATCGCTGTCTTGAGGTCATGCCACAGCATCTCAATGGGGTTCAAGTCTGGACTTTGACTTGGCCACTCCAGAACATGTATTTTGTTCTTCTGAAACCATTCTGAAGTTGATTTACTTCTGTGTTTTGGATCATCGTCTTGTTGCAGCATCCATCCTCTTTTTAGCTTCAACTGTCTGACAGACAGCCTCGGGTTTTCCTGCAAAACATCCTGATAAACTTTTGAATTCATTTTTCCATTAATGATTGCAAGTTGTCCAGGCCCCGAGGCAGCAAAACCGCCCCAAACCATGATGCACCCTCCACCATGCTTCATGGTGGGGATGAGGTGTTGACGTTGGTGAGCTGCTCCATTTTTCCTCCACACATGACATTGTGTGTTCCTCCCAAACAATTCAACTTTGGTTTCATCAGTCCACAAAATATTTTGTCAAAACTTCTGTGGAGTGTCCATGTGCCTTTTTGCGAACATTAACTGAGCAACAATGTTTTTTTTAGACAGCAGTGGCTTCCTCCTTGGAGTTCTCCCATGGACACCATTATTGGCCATTGTTTTACATATAGTTGATGTGTGCACAGAGATATTGGACTGTGCCAGTGATTTCTGTAAGTCTTTAGCAGACACTCTAGGGCTTTTTTTTATACCTCTGAGTATTCTGCGCTGAACTCTTGGCGTCATCTTTGGTGGAGGCCACTCCTTGGGAGAGAAGCAACAGTGCCAAACTCTCTCCATTTGTAGACAACTTCTCTGACTGTCGATTGATGAACATCCAGACTTTTAGAGATGGGATTTGTATCCTTTCCCAGCTTTATACAAATCAACAATTCTTGATCGCAGGTCTGCAGACAGCTCTTTTGAGTGAGCCATGGTGCACATCAGACAATGCTTCTCATCAAGACAATTCTTACCAGGTGTGTGTTTTATAGTGGGCGGGGCAGCTTTTAGCCACTCATCAGTGATTGGGCACACACCTGACTTAAATTGTTTGGTAAAAAATGGTTTCAATTGCTCTTTAAGTCTCCTTAGGCAGAGAGTTCAGTTACTTATGCCTCCCCCTTCTGTCATTGTTTGCATGCTATCCTCATTAAAATATGAAAACCAATAAATGTTTGGGTTAAAGCAGACACCGTTTTTTCATCTGTGTGATTTTGACAAAGATCAGATCACATTTGATGGTGATTTTATGCAGAAATGTGAGAAATTCCAAAAGGTAGATATTTTTTCATACCACTGTGTGTGTATGTATGTATGTATATATATATATATATATATATATATATATATATATATATATATATATATATATAATGAGTCCCCACAGGGTTGTCACTGTCCCCCCAGTACAGCTAACTGGGTTATCAAAGGCGGGCCATGTCTCTCACTGTCGATGGTGTGAGGCATGTAAAAGAACCATTGCTGACTTTCGTAAAGAGTAGGCAGCAAAGCCGTCAGCGTGTTTGTTTTGTGACAGGAAGGGCATCCGACGTAAAAACCTCTGCCAAATGTGCGAATCGATGATTCGCTGTGGCGACTCCCGAGAAAAAGGGAAAAAGCCAACAGGAGAAGAAGATTTATCTATTGCATGTCACTAAATGTATCTGCATAATGTATTTCGCCAGGTCATTGCAGTATTATTATTATTATTATTATTAATTCAATCATTCATTCATTTTCTGAATCACTTAATCCTGATTAGGGTTGAGGGGAGGCTGGCACCCATCTCGGCCGACTCTGAGCGAGGGCAGAACACACCCTGGACGCCTTGCCAGGCCATCGCGGGGCAGAAACACATTGACGGCTATGCAGCTCCTTTTACGAAAGTCAGCAGTGATTCTTTGACATGACCCTCACACCACAGACAGAAAGAGACACGACTGGCCTTGGATAAGCCAATTAGTGCACCTTGGGGGACAGTGACAACCTGTCACCACTGCTCTCTCTCTCTCATATATATATATATATATATATATATATATATATATATCTATACACACAAATATTCCTTATCAGTATAATGGTATGGTGGTACATATACACGTGTGTGTCTGTGTGGGGGGTATATATATATATATATATATATATATATATATATATATACACATGCACATACATACACATATTGTATATCTTCTTTTCCTTTCGGCTTTTCCCTTCAGGGGTCGCCACAGCGAATCATCTGCCTCCATCTCACCCTATCCTTTGCATCTTCTCTTACACCAACGACCTTCATGTCCTCCTTCACCACATCCATGAAACGTCTCTTTGGTCTTCCTCTAGGCCTTCTGCCTGGTCGTTCCAGCCTCAGCACCCTATTACCAATATACTCACTATCCCTCCTCTGTACATGTCCAAACCATCTCAATCTAGCCTCTCTGACTTTGTCTCCAAAACGTCTTACATGTGCTCCACCGCCACCTTGAACTCTTCTGTCACACCGACAGCACACCTCACCACTGTCTTACATCTTTCATACATGTCCTGCACCACTCTAACATACTTCTCTGCCACTCCAGACTTCCTCATGCAATACCACAGTTCTTCTCTCGGCACCCTGTCATATGCTTTCTCCAGATCCACAAAGGCACAATGCAGCTCCGTCTGACCTTCTCTGTTCTTCTCCATTAATTTCCTCAAGGCAAACACTGCATCTGTGGTGCTCTTTCTTGGCATGAAACCAAACTGTTGTTCACACAAATGCTGACCTCTGCCCTTAGTCTTGCTTCCACTATTCTTTCCCATAACTTCATCGTATGGCACATCAACTTTATCCCTCTGTAGTTGCCACAACTCTGCACGTCTCCCTTGTTCTTAAAAATGGGCACCAGCACACTTCTCCTCCATTCCTCTGGCATCCTCTCACTCTCGAAGACCTTGTTGAATGTTCTTGTCAGAAAATCTACTGCTACCTCTCCTAGACACGTCCATACCTCCACCGGTATGTCATCAGGACTAACTGCCTTTCCATTCTTCATCCTCTTCAGTGCCCTCCTCACTTCACCCTTACTAATCTTTGGTACTTCCTGGTCCTCAAGTCACCTCTTCTACTCTTTTTTTTTTTTTTTTTTTTTCTCTCTCATTTTCCTCGTTCATCAGCTCTTCAAAGTACTCTTTCCATCTTCCCAACACACTTCTGTCATCAGTCAATAGAGTTCCCTCTCTGTCCTTTATCAATCTAATTTGCTGCACGTCCTTCCCATCTCTATTTCTCTGCTGTGCCAACCTGTATAAATCATTTTCTCCCTCTTTACTTTCCAACCGAGCATACAAATCATCATACGCGCTCTGTTTGGCCTTTGACACTGCTACCTTTGCCTTACGCTGTGTCTCCCTGTACTCCTGTTTACTCTCTTTGGTTTTCTCAATGTCCCATTTCTTATTAGCTAACCTCTTCCTTTGTACACACTCCTGCACTTCCTCATTCCACCACCAAGTCTCCTTATCTACTTTCCTTCCAGATGACACACCAAGTATTCTCCTACCTGTCTCCCTGATCACATAAGCTGTAGTTGTCCAGTCATCTGGAAGCACTTCCTGACCACCCAAAGCCTGTTTCAACTCCTCCTTGAAGACAACACAACACTCTTCCTTTTTCAGCTTCCACCACTTTGTCTTCTGCTTTACCTTTGCCTTCTTCACCTTCCTCAGCATCATCCTGCACGCCACCATCCTATGCTGTTTGGCAACACTCTCACCCGCTACTACTTTGCAGTCACTGACTTCCTTTAAATTACATCGCCTGCACAAGATGTAATCTCCCCGTGTGCTCCTACCTCCGCTTTTATAAGTCACCCTATGCTCCTGTCTCTTCTGGAAGAAAGTATTCACCACAGCCATTTCCATCCTTTTTGCAAAATCTACCAACATCTTTCCTTCTGCGTTCCTGTCCTGGATACCAAACCTACCCATCACTTCCTCGTCCCCTCTGTTTCCTGCACCAACATGTCCATTGAAGTCTGCCCCAATGACCACTCTTTCACCTCTGGGTGTACTCTGCATCACTTCATCTAACTCACTTCAGAATCTCTTCTTCTCTTCTCGCTCACATCCTGTCTGTGGGGCATAAGCACTAACAACATTGACCATCACGCCTTCAATTTCTAACTTGAGACTCATCACTCTGTCTGACACTCTTTTCACTTCTCGAACATTCCTGACAAACTCCTCCTTCAAGATGACTCCACCTGGTCTCCTGAACACACAGTATGTCCACCTTCCTCCTCTGCATCATGTCAGCCAGCTCTCTACCTTTTCCTGCCATAGTTCCAACGTTCAAAGTCCCTACTTTCAGTCCTAGACTCATGCCTTTCCTCTTCTCTCTCTGGCAACGGACATGCCTCCCGCCTCTCCGTCTTCGACCAACAATAGTCCAATTTCCATCAGCACGCTGTTGGTTGACAGCACTGATGGCGGTCGTTGTTAACCCGGGCCTCGACCGATCCGGTATGTCATTCTTTCTTGTGATTCGCATGTTTAATTTGCCATTTGTTTTACGCCAGATGCCCTTCCTGACGCAACCCTCTGCATTTATCCGGGCTTGGGACCGGCGTGAGGGAGAGACACTGGTTTGTGCCCCCACCACTGCTGCATTACATACACATATTGTGTATATATACATATCTATGTATGTCGCACACCCATCCTTTTGTTCGGACACTTGAGAGTCTCACTGCAGCAGGAAAGAAGCTGTTGAAGAAGCGGGTTCTATGTGTAACAATACTGTCCGCCCGTTTGTGCCTGAGGTTATGTGCAGTGTTTTTGTTTAAGTAGGGAGTGAGCTGGATGTAGTGTGTCTTTGATCCTTTCTATTCCTTTGTGACAGCGCTGTATGTAAATCGTGTTTATGGAAGAAAGTTCAGTCCCGATAATCCTCTCTGCAGTCCTCATGATACTGTTGTAATTCGTGACTGCTTGGATTCCCCACCACATACTGTGTGTGTTATTATTTAAGTAGTAGCCTTCAAGTTTTTGGGAATAACACGTCTTTGCAGTTCTGATGAACTTCTGCAACTCGTACCGGGCTTTCTTATAATTCCCTTGCTCTCCAGACTTGAAAGCTACTTGCCGTTTTTTTTATTTTATTCTTAATGTCTCCATTGTTCCAGGGTTTCTAGTTATACACGCACAGTTATGCAGGGAGCACGTATGGAAGGCGCACCAGCTGATGTTGTCACTCACAGCTTCCGTGTACTCATGGATATCATTCGTGGCCACTTTTAAAGGTGTTCCAGTCTGTGGCCTCTAAGCAGCCCTGCAGACTAGCCTGTGTGTTGTCAGACCAGGTGGTGACTGTTTTTGTTATGACTGGCTATGCTTTAAGCCTCTTGATGTAAGTGGGCTTGAGCCGAATTGCCAGGTGATCAGACCTACCAAAGTGGGGTTTTGGTTCAGCTATGAAGGCATTTTTAATGTTGCTGTAGCAGTGATCCAGTGTTTTAATGTTCCTGGTTGGAAACGTAACAAACTGATACAGTTTGGGCATATCATTCCGGAGGTTGAAGTGATTAAAATCTCTCAAAATAATAAATGCTGCATCAGGATGTTTGTTTTCATGCTCATTGATCATATCGTGTAGCTCCCCCAGTGCAGCTTCCATTCTAGCGGTGGGGGAGGGGGGTTGATGTACACGACACTCACAATGGTACATTTCAGTTCTCTGGGAAATAAAATGGCCGCAACTTCAAAGTTATATATTCTACATTCACGGAGCAAGATTTAGAGATAATCTTACAGTCAGTCCACCAGGTTTGTTTAATAAAGATTGCTGTTCCTCAGCCACGGGTCTTGCCGCTAACCGCTGCGCTCCAGTCCGCTCTGAAGGTCGTGTAGCCGGCTGGTGTAATCGCCTGGTGGGGTGTACTCTCCTCGAGCCATGTTTCACAGAAACACCGCATGAAGCAGACCTGTAGCTCTCTCTGCGTTGCAATCCATGCATGAAGCGTGTCCATCTTATTTCACAGAGACTGAACATTCACAAATGGCATGACCGGAAGTGCTAACCAAGCACCGGAGTCGCCATTCGGTCCCTCCCTGCCTGCTGAGACTCCACCTGGACTTGTTGTTTTTCTGGGTGGGCTAGTATCGGGCTGCCGTAGCGTATTAGCTCAGGATCGGAGCTGAGCATGCTTGGATATAAATGACCGAAAATACTGCACTCTTTTAGCCGTAGTAGAGTCGTCTGGTCATAGACAAGCATAGTGCAAAAAAATAAACAACCAAAACAGCAAACCGAACAAATTAAGACAAACGAAGTAAATTGATTCAGAGCTCCGCAGCGTCACCCTCCAAGGAGTACCCACCATCTGTACGATGGTCGGTGGTATGATGGAATGGTGGCACGCTGGTAAGGTGCTATTGGTGGGACGGTGGTATGAAGGCATGATGCTATGGTTGTATGATGGTATGGTGGTACGTTGGTATGTTGGTATGATGGTACGGTGATATGGTGGTAAGATGGTATGGTAGTACTGTGACATAGTGGTATTGTGGTATGGTGGCACACTGGTATGGAGCTATTGGTGGTATGAATGCATGAGGGACTTGTGGTATTGTGGTATGATGGCATGCGGGTATGCTGGTACAGTGGTATGATTGTGTGGTGGTTGGTGTTATGATGGTACGACGGTATGGGGGTATTGTGGTGTGACGGTATGATGGCACGCTGGTATGGTTGTATGATGGTATGATGGTGTAGTGGTATGATGGCACGGTGGTATGGTTGTATGATGGTATGGTGGTACGATGGTATGAGAGCATTGTGGTAAGATGGTATGATGGCACGGTTGTATGATGGTATTATAGTGTGATGGCATGGTGGTATGGTTGTATGATGGTATGGCGGTACAGTGGTATGATGGCACTGTGGTATGGTTGTATGATGGTACGATGGAATGGGGTATTGGGGTATGCTGGTATGGTGGTATGATGGTATGGTGGTTGGTGTTATGATGGTATGGGGGTATTGTGGTGTGACGGTATGGTGGCACGCTGGTATGGTTGTATGATGTCATGGTGGTATGATGGTGTAGTGGTATGATGGTACGATGGTATGAGAGCATTGTGGTAAGATGGTATGGTGGCATGCTGGAATCATGGCACGGTGGTATGATGGGATTGTGGTATGATGGTATGGTTGTATGATGGTATGCTGGCACACTGGTATGGTGCTATTGGTGGTATGATGGTATGGTGATATGATAGTTATGGTGGCATGATGGCACGGTGCAATGGTTGTATGATGGTATTGTAGTGTGATGGCATGGTGGTATGGTTGTATGATGGTATGATTGCACTGCGGTATGGTTGTATGATGGTACGATGGAATGGGGGTATTGGGGTATGATGGTATGGTGGAACACTGGTATGGTGGTATGATGGTATGGTGGTACAGTGGTATGGTCATACAATGCTATGGTGGTACGAAGATATGGAGGTAGGATGGTATGGTGGTATGATGGTACAGTGATATGGTAGTAAGATGGCATGGTAGTACTGTGGTATGGTGGTATGGTTGTATGATGGTATGGCGGTACACTGCTATAGTGGTATGATGGTATGCTGGCACACTGGTATGGTGCTATTGGTGGTATGGAGGTATGATGGTATAGTGTTATGGTTGTATGATGGTATTGTAGTGTGATGGCATGGTGGTATGATGGTATGGCGGTACAGTGGTATGATGGCACTGTGGTATGGTTGTATGATGGTACGATGGATTGGGGGTATTGGGGTATGATGGTATGGTGGAACGCTGGTATGGTGGTATGATGGCACTGTGGAATGGTTGTATGATGGTATGGTGGTACAGTGGTATGGTCATATAATGCTATGGTGGTACGAAGATATGGAGGTAGGATGGTATGTTGGTATGATGGTACGGTGATATGATGGTACAGTGATATGGTAGTAAGATGGCATGGTAGTACTGTGGTATGGTGGTATAGTTGTATGATGGTATGGTTGTATGGTGGTATAGTGGTATGATGGTATGGTGGCACACTGGTACGATGCTGTTGGGGGTATTGTGGTATGGTGGCATGCTGGTATAGTGGTATGGTTCTGTGATGGTACGGTGGTATGATGGTATGGGGGTATTGTGGTGTGATGGTATGCTGGCATGATCGTATGGTTTTATGATGGTATGATGGCACGGTGGAATGGTTGGATGATTTTATGGTGGTATGGTGGTACAATGGCATGGTGGACGCTGGTATGGTGGTATGATAGTATGGTGATTTGGGGGTACAGTGGGAGGATGGTATAGTGGTATGATGGTACGACGGTATGGTGATATGATGGCATGGTGGTACAATGGTATGTTGGTATGATGGCACGACGGTATGGTAATATGGTGGCCCAGTGGTATGATGATATGGTGGTATGACGGAATGGTGGTATGGTGGTATGATGGTACATTGGTATGGAGGTATTATGGTATGGTGGTATGATGGTATAAGGGAACCATACCCATAATCTGCTATGTGAATTTTGCTTATAAATCTATCATTTATTATTATATAAAACACATTTAAAACTTTAACACTCCTATTTACTGAATACAATCGATAAACATGATTGTCTGAGTGGGCAGGGTCTTGCAGCTGCATTAATTTATAGCACGCTGACTCAGTTTTCAGGGAATTAACACTAAATACCCAGTAGTACCTGTGGGATTCCTTTAGAACCCATGATTGGTTTAGTTCTAATCCTAGACTGAGGTAACAGTACAACATCTGGTGTTCGGTATTACTCCTACACTATCACAGAATATAACGAAACCACTGAGAATTCCATTGACAGATGAGAAGTGAAATGAACATCTGGGAGGAATAGCTAAGGATAAATTTCTCAGTGTAACAGCTGTGTCATTTTCTGCATTAACTATGAACTCTGATTAAACTCACCTTGCAGTAAACAGATTTACTATGAGAAAAATCCTTTTCTAGATAAGATGTGATTAAAATTCTCTTTCTGATGAGAGATCAGCAGGATGATGTTGAAGAACCAGGACAAAAGCCATAATGGTCCTTCATTGCAATGTCAGTTTAGTGTGCCACATATCCAAATCTATATTTCATTTAAAACTGATGTGGGTGTAGTATTGCATTGTATTAGATGTGGTATTGAATTGTATTGTAGTAGATTTATATAGCGCTTAATCCATACTGAATACAGTAGGCCAATGACTATTTTTTTGCACGCACGATTTGAGTATTCGCGGCCTGCCGAGCAACTGACACGTCACTCAAATTCAGCCAATGGCTGTCCTCCTTCCTGCTGATAGGTTGAGATCATGTAACGCCCCTTTTTACTCATTCGAACACAAGTGGTCAATGAGCCTCTTTTTTTTGTGTGTTTTAATTACCAGTTAGGCTCTATGACACGCCAAGTTCAATGTAAAAGGACATGAAGCGTAATAAAGTTTATCCTTTTGGTATCGTTTGTTAAACATGCCACAGAACATAAAATCTCACACACAAACATTCTAAGAATTTGGGTACTGTACTGGAATAATTGAAAAAGACTTTAAAACAAGTGCTTTACAACAGTATATGCTGTGTAATGTTTATATTTTATCATCAATAAATATAACAGTAAAAATTGAATTTTTTTTTCTTAATCATGACTACATTTTATTACATTAATACTGTATTAATGAGTAAGACTGTCTATAGAATGTGTTTAAGAAGCATAATTTAGTGCATGTCATAGATACACAGTATTTTACTTCCGTTTGCTCATTCGGGCATGTAATATGATACATGGGGTTTTACTTCCGGGAACAGAACTCACGGATTATCTTCATTCGTGGGATGGGCCGGAACCAAACCCCCACGAATATCGAGGGCCTACTGTATTATGCTCAAAGCGCTCTTTGGTGGTTTTTTTTGTGCTCCGGGCACCTGTCGCCACTGTGTGGCGCCAGTTATTGTGGTGTTCTATCCTTTGATGCTGAGCGCCAAGCAGGAAGCAACAACTACCAAATTTTAACATCTTATGGTATGACGCGGCCGAATTCGAACTCTGACCTTCCAGAGGATAAAGCGGACGCTCTACCAACTGAGCTAAATCCCCGGTTATATAATAATAATAATAATGATAATAATAATGATGATGATGAGGGCAGTGGTGGTCTGGTGGTGAAGGTGCTGGACCGCTCGCTCATCCCAAGGTCAGGGGTTTCAAGACCCACTCTCAACAGGTTGTCACTGCTGTCCCCCAAGTGGTGCTACCTGGATTTTTTAAATCCGGCCGTATCTCTCACTGTCTGTGGTGGGAGGTTTATGTAACAGAACCATTGCTGACTTTTGTCAAGAGTAGGCTGCAAAGCCGGCGGCGTGTTTCTGCCCTGCGATGGCCTGAAGAGCTGTCCGGAGTGTACTCTGCCCTCGCCCAGAGTTGGCCGAGATGGGCCCCTGCCTCCCTTTGACCCTAATTAGGATTAAGCGTTTATGTCGCCTTTACTCAAACGCCATCTTGAACAGGGATCCCATTGCCTATGAGGAATGACTCATCTGCCTCCCATTGCCCATTATAGAGCTGAATCCACCATGTTGCTTTTCATGGAAAGGACAGAGTTACTGTTGTTTTATGCTTTATTTCTTGACTCAGGCTTTTAACCTTCCATAAACATTTGTAAGATTATAACTCTGCTCAGAAGACATGGTCAACATGTGCACACGCAAACACACACACACACACACACACACACACACACACGCATGTAAGAAGAAGAAACGGGCTCGAGTGATATCACAAAGGAATATGGCCAAATCCATATACCATCGGTACGATATTGAAGCAGAAGGAGGTGTTCAAAAGGTATGCTTTTATAATTTTTAAAGGGTTTAGGGGTAGTATTGGGAGCCTTGGAACGAATCACGCGTTTTACATGTAAAATGCGGTTCAACTTACGAAGTACTTAAAATCCTCCACCTTCTTTATCTCTGCTCCCTGTAACCTCATCGTTCCTCTTGTGTCCTTGTCATTCACACATGTATTCTGTGTTACTGAGGCTAACCTCCATTCCTCTCCTTTCCAGGGCATACCTCCACCTCTCTAGATTTTCCTTCACTTGTTCTCTGTTCCCACTACAGACTACAATGTCATCTGCAAACATTATAGTCCATGGAGTTCTTTGTAATGACTCGCAATTTTTATTTGGCATTTGTTTTACGCCGGATGCCCTTCCTGACACAACCCTCTGCATTTATCCGGGCTTGGGACCGGCGTGAGGGAGAGACACTGGTTTGTGCCCACCCGCACGGCTGCATTGGACAGAGACAGAGATATTAAGACAAAATAAGTTGAATGAGTTTAAATAAGTCAAACGAGTTTAAATAAGGATGTATTTTTTTAATTTCAGGCACAACTGCTGATTAAAAAACAATGTTCAAGAAGTTTTACTTTGTTGTAAGTTGAATTATATTTATTTCTTATTTGTTTTTAATGTTAATAAAGATACAATGTTATGCAGAGGTGTACTAATAACAATTTTATAGACAACTAATATTATTTATAGTCACTCGCGGGGCGGTGGTGGGTGTAAATTGTTTTTTTTTTTTTGTTCCAAGGGGGTGTGCCTCAGAAAATAACTGAGATGCAGATGCACTGCCCTAAACAAACAAAACAAAAACCAACCCAAAATCTCCAATCAAAACTAGTTATATTGTTGTGAGGGATGCATCTGAGTCTGTGTTTTTTTGTGATTTATATTTTATTTACATCTTATGCATTATTTTTTAATGTTTAATTGTTATAAGTATTTATAGCATTGAATATGTATTTATTAATATTACATGCACATACACATGTACTTGTACGTCAGTTGGGGGGGAAATCCTACTTTTCGATGGTCGCGTGGGGTCCCAATTAACTGCGGAAAGTGAGGGATCCCTGTATTCTGGACAGCTATAGTTCAGTGTGACCTTTCATTCAAGATATACCTGACTCCGGCTGCAGGATCACAAAGCTCTTTGGCGGAATTTGACGGTAAATGGTAATGCTGAAATGGTCGGTGGTAAATGCTGCCCTGACAAACGATCTCACCTGAAGAAAATTCTTCTATTTTTCTATATCTTCTATTTTTGTATTTTTTTTTTTTTATCTTGCTCATGTTGGTGTTAGTGTTCTTTATACATGTTTAGAGTACATCTAAACATCTGTACTTGTTATTAATATCAGGGTTTAAACCAGCGTGACCCCTGAATAAACCAATATCTCATGTCCATGTTAATATAAGTGTCTTGTACACTTGCTTCTTCACTCCCACATCAGGGTGTTAGATGTTCGTTAGATAAAACAAAAATTCCCATCGGAAATAATAGAAAACCAATTAATCTGTTCCAAACCCCTCCCAAACTCATAACTTGCACCAAATACGTATATTTGACCTAATATATTAAAGAAAAACAATAAATATTTCACAATAATAAAAATACATGTAAATTAACATTAATAAGAGTGAATAATAAATAATAATAAAACAAGAATAAACAATAAGTCAATTAACCCTTCTGATCAACAATCAACGACTGTGATGAAGATTGTCACGTGGGTGCAATGATGTCACTTGGGCAGGCATGAGGTGGTGCGTAACAGAGGAGGAGATGGAGGAGGAGAATTTTTTGCATGCGCACGCTATGAGTGCCAGCGAGGGAAGGCTCGTGGTGAGCTCCCACAAGGCCTATGCTTCTCAAATAGTGGGGTACGCCCCTCTTGGGGGAGGCAGTGTGATGCCGGGGGTGCGTATGACCCTGGGGAACATGCTTTTTTTGCCATATTGTACTACAATTAAGTGTAATTGCACATCCTCTACAGTAGATGGCAGTGGTGCTCTCACCGTGTTCCCTACACCATAGGGAACACAGTGAGACAGCCACTGCCACCTACTGTAGAGGTTGCATAATTACGACTAGGTGGCAGTGGCCTATGGAGTAGGGAAAAAACACCGAGCAAACGATATAAAGTGCAGTAAAAACTATTTACAGTAGCGTGCAGGGCACTCGGGCGGCGTGGAATGTGTTTTTTCTTCCGAAAGGGGGCATCACAAAAAATAATTGAGAAACACCGCACAAGGCATTCTCGGAGTACGGAGGAATACACACAGAATAATACAAGGGTAATCAGCCCGGAAAAGCCATTTCCCCAGCAGATTTCGTAAATCAAAATTTTGCTGGTTTGAGGAGGCAGGTTTTGGTGGGATCGAAGCTCATATCATGGAAAATTCGTTATAAAAGACACTCTTAAATCAAGGTACCACCGCTGTTTACAGTAGGTGTGGCCTCCTAAAGCTACAGAACTGAATGAGACTGGAAGAGACTGAATTATTTTAGCTTAAAAAATCCTTTATAATGCACAGTAGCGTGTGACGATGTTTCCTGACATTACTACAGGTTACAGGAAAGGTTTTGAAATCTGTCACAGCAGACTATGTGCTTTTATAAAGCTTAAGGGAAAATTCACTTCCACCAAGTCCTGTTATTAGCGATCCGCTTATGTACTGGTTACAGTCAGTTCTTAAAGGCCGAACCCTTTTATCTGAGCGTTTGTGAAGTGTTACAGAACTCATTAAAAAAAAAAACCTCTCCCATTCATTCCCCTCCTACAGCAATAATCAATAGGAAATTTCAGAGAAGGATGAGTTGTACAGTTTTGGTGCTGATGGATAATAAACAGCAATGTAGATGACATTTACATATTGTACACAACATTATGTTCAATAACGATTTATTGAAGAGTCGACGCCAACACAGCTAATTTCACACTAATTTCTCAGTATGCTTGTTCTTTCCATTAATGGCTCATTGGAACCTCAATGTTTTTAAAAGAGAGTGAAAACAGTAATATGGTGGAGCAGCCCAGGTTGAGTCGAGCTGAGTTTATTGGGCAAGTGATACAGCTACATCTAAAGCTTTTATATGGAGGTCCAGCTGTGTCCTGTCCAGACTAATGGGTGCGTAGGTGAGTTGGAGAGAAGGATGCCTCTCCATCTATTCACTAATCATATCCATCCACCAACCAGTCATAAACAGTTATTCATCTACCCATCGACCATTTAAATTCATTCATCCAGCCATACTTCCATCCACTCACCACTCAATAATCTTTCCCATATTAGCCAATAACATCCATCCATTCACCCATCTACTCATCAACCCATCTATTCATCCAACTACCAATCAAATCCATCCATCTACCAGTCACATAAATCCATCTAGTCATCCCACCAGGAAATAAATTTTAATTTATTTAGCACAAGCTCCATTTCAACAACATCTGCAGAGTGTATCGTTCTACACACCATGGCCTACACCATACATTTCCTCAAATTAATTTAGTAAGCACACACCCCCCCCCCCGCCCCCACGTAGACAGCTACAGATGTAAACCCCAGAAAAGAGATGAGAGCAGGAATGTGATTAAACATTAGGATGAATGTCGTATGTTTGTAGAGGAAACGAGTGGCGATTTGAAGTGAGCGAAGCCATGGTGTTGATCTGTAATCATGATGAGGATCATGTCTGCCAACGTGCTCCTGCTCTGCGTGAATTTTAATACCATGAATATATTCAAATACAAATCCCAAGTGCGCTTCTGCAGCAAAGAACCAATACACATTTCCTGCTTATTACATCAGAAATGTGACATCAAAAAGAAAAGTTATAAAGTTAATAAGGGATTCGAGAGCAACACAACTCACCCTCATCCCCAGCTCAATATTCTCTCCTCCATAAACCTCCATCCCTGGATCCAGGAGACCGATTTCCCCAAAATACTCACGGTCCACCACGAACGAGCAGCCAATCATCGCAGGAGTCCTAAATAACACACACAGAAAGAGAGAGAGAGAGAGAGACAGGATGGATCAGATAAAAAGAAAGAGAGATAGAAATGGGTTGAGAGAAAGGGAGAGAGCCGGGAGAGATGAGAGAGGAGAGAGAGACAGAGAGATAGGAAGGGTCCGATAAAAATAGAGAGAGATAGATGGAGGAGAGAGAGAGAGAGAGAGAGAGAGGAATGGTCAGATAAAAATAGAGAGATAGATGGGGAGAGACGGGGGAGAGAGACGGGGGAGAGAGACGGGGAGAGCGAGAGAGAGAGAGGGAGGAGAGAAAGAGGGAGAGAGGACTCAGTCTCACTTGAACTGTCTCACTTAAACACTTACTCTGTCTCACTCATGCTAACTCTCACTGACTCTAATTCACATTCTGTTTCATTCACTCTAACAGTGTTATCCACTCTAAAAACTAATATATTTTTATTGTTTATGTTACACAAATAACTTCATTGATTGACTGTTATTTACCTGATAGGGG
Organism: Plotosus lineatus; assembly: GCA_024760905.1. Lineage (NCBI taxonomy): Eukaryota > Metazoa > Chordata > Actinopteri > Siluriformes > Plotosidae > Plotosus > Plotosus lineatus. Next base: position 62,396,061 of record CM045734.1, read on the forward strand.
CGGTCTCATCTCCTTTATCCAGCCACTCCTGAGGAGGGATGATGTACATGCACCACAGGCCCCAGTTGTAGCCATGAGCGGCGTTAGCATACTGCTGCACCTCGAAGGTATTGTATTTGATGTTATCTATTGCAGGAAGAATTATCCGACTGCGTTCTTCCTTTATCCGGGACAGGATCGGCTCAGCCCTGAGGAGGACCGGAGGAAAAATAAACAAACTTCATCTTGTGTGAATGATGAGTCTGACACGAACATCACTCTGAAACAGAATGTTAACTCTGGAAGAAGGCTACGTCTGAAACAACAACACATGCTGTACAGACGCATCAACATTTAATACGGAACAAAAGTTCAGTTCATTTTCTGTAACCACTTAATCCTAATTAGGGTGGTGCCCATCCCAGCTGACTCTGGGCGAGGGTAGAGTACACCCTGGACAGCTCACCAGGCCATCGCAGGGCGGAAACACGTGATGATGGGGGTTGGGACAACTTTGTGCCTGTTATTCAGGCAGCTCACTGTGCTCTTCTTATGCACTGGAATGATGATGGCTCTTTTAAGGCAGATGGCAACCACAGATTGCAGCACGGAGAGGTAAAGATGGTTGTGAAACTCCCACTAGTTTATCTGCACATGCTTTAAGTTCCCCCTTCCTGTTACTCCATCTAGAGCAGTAGCTTTCCTTGTGTCGACTTTGCACAGGGTGGCTCTGATCTGGGGCTGCTGCAGCTAGATGGGGTCATCGCGCCTCTCTGGAAGAGCAGGACAGGTGCACGGCTCTCTGTTGTGCTGGTCAAAGCGAGTGAAGAACTGGTTTAGGGTGTCCGGTAGGATGCTGTCAAGGAGTCTCCTGACGTGTGTGTGTACCTGTAGCCTGTAAGTGTCTTGATCCCCTTCCACATATTCCTGGGGTCGTTTTCAAAGTGCTTCCTGATGAGTGATTCTCATTGTACTTAGCTTATTTGATACCTTTTTGCAGATCCTGACGTGCCTCTTCGTAACCCTGCTGGTCTCCAGACTTGAAGGCCTCATCCCGTGGTCTTATCAGGGTGTGCACCTCACTGTTGAACCATGGTTTCTGGTTCAGGACACTTTAACAGTCCTTGTTGTGGTCACATTCTCTGTGCAGTAGTTTATGTAGGAGAGCACAGCTGATATCTGACCCTCCAGGTCTGTGTCTTCTGCGAATATTTCCTTGTCTGTAGAATCAAAACAATCCTGTCTCTACAGTGTCTCTCTGCAGTGGCTTCCTCAGTCAGTACCTGGGCTGTTTCATAACTGCTGGTCTTTTACTACAGATTTTCGGTTTATAAGCAGAAATCAGAGAAAGAGAGGAGTAATCCGAGAGCCTGAGACGAAACAGAGGGAAGCTTTATAGGCATCTGTGATGTTGGTGTGACCTGGTCCAGTGTGTGTGTTTTGTCTCATCAATGAAAATGAAATTGAAAAGATAAGTCTATTGGAATTTTGTGGGAAAAACCTTTCAAATGAAAAGGAAAATAATTTTATGCTTATATAAGCGGCATTTTAAATCTGATTTAATGAAGCCATATGTCATTAACAGGGTATTGGTAGGTTGGTGGCCTGGTGGTATGGTGCTGACTTACAAATCTGAAGGTTGGGGGTGCAAACCCCACTGTCAACAGTTGTCACTGCCATCCCCCCAGTGCAGCTAATTGGGTTATCAAATGTCTCTCACTGTCTGTGGTGAGAGGTTCGTGTAAAGGAACCATTATTGACTTTTGTAAAGTAGCTGTTCCTGCCCTGAGATGAGCGCCAGCCTCCCTGCAACCCTAATTAAGATTAAGCGGTTCAGAAAATGAATGAATGAATTGAAACAGAAAGACTTTTAGAGAGAGAGAGAGTCCAATTTTCATGTCAATGTAATAATTTTGAAGTGTTGCTCAGATGGGGAGAAAATGTGTCAAATAATATTCTGTCTGTGTTTCACACGTTTAACTAGCGGTTAAACGGTACCTCGAAGCGTGTAAGACACGGCGTAGCACTAATTACACTAAATACTGCGACAAAACACACATTACGCACATATTCTTTAATCCCATAATTTAATACCTCTGTGACATTTCAGTCCAATAAACACAGACCTGTTCTTCAGGTGATAATCCCCACCTCTATAATTTATACTGCACAGGTAGTGTTTGCAGGTTTGTAGATGTGCATCCGCCTTTTTAACCATGTGTTTTTGTTATCTGAGACTCTGAGGAGGAGTGTTGATAAAACCCAAACAATTGAACTCACAATTTTTTTTTTTTACTTTTACAGTTGAAGCACTGGATGCTCTGTTTGTATTCTCCTGAAACCACTGTTACCATAGCTACCATATTGTTGTTTCCAGAATATCATTAATCTTCATTATATTATTATTATACAGTGGTACCTTGACTTACGAGTGTCTTTTATAACGAATTTTCCATGATATGAGCTTCGATCCACCAAAAATCTGCAACATCCAACAAGCAAAATTTTGATTTACGAGCTCTGCTGGGAAATTGGCTTTTCTGGGCCGATTAGCCTCGTATTCTTCTGCGTGTATTCCTCCATGCTCCGAGAACGCAGTACTTCTCAATTATTTTCTGTGATGCCCCCTATAGCAAGGAAAAAAAAAAAATTTCACGCCCCCCCCTCCCCCAGTGAACCAAGAGTGACTATAAATAGTTTTTACTGCACTTCATATGGTTTGCTTGATGGTGTCGGGAAAAAGCATCGAGGAAACCATATGAAGTGCAGTAAAAACTATTTATAGTCACTACTAAAATTTATAATCAGTACTAGAATTAAGTGTAATTGTGCATCCTCTTCAGTAGGTAGCAGTGGATGCACAATTACACTTAATTCTAGTACAGTATGGCACAAAAGCATGTTTCCCATGGTCATACGCAGCCCCCCTGGAATCACACCATGCCCCCCCTGGAGAAGCACCAACGTCTGACATGTGCTGTCCCTCTGATATACTCATTGCTGATCCCATCCATCCTTGTTCCTCCCAAAGAGAACCTCAACATTACCATCTCTGATAAATTCAGCTCTGCCTCCTATCTTTTCATCAGCACCACTGTTTCTAAACCATACAACATTGCTGGCCTCAACACTGTCTTGTAGACTTTTCCTTTCATTCTTGCCGATACCTTCCTATATCACACATCACACCTGACACTTTTCTGCAACCATTCCAGCCTGCCACACACTTCTTCATCTATTTTCCACACTCTCTATTGTTCTGGATTGTTGAGCCTAAGTACTAAAAATCCTCCACCTTCTTTATCTCTGCTTACTTTAACCTCACTATTCCTCACTAACCTCTCATTCACACACATGTATTCTGTCTTACTGAGGCTAACCTCCATTCCTCCTTTCCAGGGCATACCTCCACCTCTATAGATTTTCCTTCACTTGTTCTCTGCTCTCACTACAGATCACAATGTCATCTGCAAACATCATAGTCCATGGGGATTCTTGTCTAACCTCGTCTGTCAGCCTTTCCATCACCATAGCAAACAAGGGGCTCAGAGCTGACCCACCTCCACCTTGAACTCTTCTGTCACACCGACAGCACACCTGACCACTGTCTTACATCTCTCATACATGTCCTGCACCACTCTAACATACTTCTCTGCCACTCAAGACTTCCTCATGCAATACCACAGTTCCTCTCTCAACATCCTGTCATATGCTTTCTCCAGATCCACAAAGGCACAATGCAGCTCCCTCTGTACTTCTCTATTAACATCCTCAAAGCAAACACTGCACCTGTGGTGCTCTTCCGTAGCATGAAACCAAACTGTTTTTCACAAATGCTGACCTCTGCCCTCAGTCTAGTTTCCACTATTCTTTCCCATAACTTCCTCGTATGGCTCATCAACTTTATCCCTCAGTAGTTGCCACAACTCTGTATGTCTCCCTTGTACTTAAATATGCACACAAGCACACTTCTCCTCCATTCCTCCGGCATCCTCTCACTCTCAAATACCTTGTTGAATGTTCCTTTCAGAAAATCTACTGCTACTTCTCCTAGACAATTCCATACCTCCAGAGGTATGTCATCAGGACCAACAGCCTTTCCACTCTTCATATGCTTCAATGCCCTCCTCTCTTCACCCTTACTCATCTTTACTACTTCCTGGTCCTCAACGGTCACCCCTTCTATTCTTTTTTCTTTATTTTCCTCATTCATCAGCTCTTCAAAGTACTCTTCCCAACACACTTCTGTCATCAGTTAATACATTTTCCTCTTTGTCCTTAATCACACTTACTTGCTGCACATCCTTCCCATCTCTATTTCTCTGCTGTGCCAACCTGTATAAATCATTTTCTCCCTCCTTACTGTCCAACCTAGCATACAAGTCATCATACACCTTCTGTTTGGCCTTTGACACCGCTACCCTCACCTTACGCTGTGTCTCCCATACTCCTGTTTACTCTCTTCGGTCCTCTCAATGTTTCTCAATGTTGATGGATCCCCCGAAGTACTGGGAAAAGTGCCGCTAAAAATAATTTTCAACTTTTTAATTGATTATGTTCCCCCCGCCAACCTCTGTATTATAAGGCCGATGTGAAAATATCTTCTTTTCTTCTTTTACTTTCGGCTGCTCCCTTCAGGGGTCGCCACAGCAAATCATCCGCCTCCACCTCACCCTGTCCTCCGAATCTTCTTTTCTGACTCCAACGACCTTCATGTCTTCCTTCACCACATCCATAAATCTCTTCTTTGGTCATCCTCGAGGCCTTCTGCCTGGTAGTTCCAACCTCAGCATCCTACTGCCAATATACTCACTATCCCTCCTCTGTACATGTCCAAACCATCTCAATCTAGCCTCTCTGACTTTGTCTCCAAAACATCTTACGTGGGCTGTCCCTCTGATATACTCATTTCTGATCCTATCCATCCTCGTTACTCCCAGAGAGAACCTCAACATTTTCATCTCCGCTACCTCCAGCTCTGCCTCCTGCCTTATCCTCAGCGCCACTGTTTCTAAGCCATACAACATCGCTGGCCTCACCACCGTCTTGTACACTTTTCTCTTCATTCTTGCTGGCACTCTCCTATCGCACATCACACCGGACACTTTTCTCCAACCATTCCAGCCTGCCTGCACACGCTTCTTCACCTCTTTTACACACTCTCCATTGCTCTGGATTGTTGAGCCTAAGTACTTAAAATCCTCCACCTTCGTTATCTCTGCTCCCTGTAACATTACCATTCCTCCTGGGTCCTTCTCATTCACACACATGTATTCTGATTTTCTGAGGCTAACCTTCATTCCTCTCCTTTCCAGGGCATACCTCCACCTCTCTAGATTTTCCTGTACTTGTTCTCTGCTCTCACTACAGATCACAATGTCATCTGCAAACATCATAGTCCATGGAGATTCTTGTCTCACCTCGTCTGTCAGCCTGTCCATCACCATAGCAAACAAGAAGGGGCTCAGAGCTGACCCTTGATGCAGTCCCACCTCCACCTTGAACTCTTCTGTCACACCGACAGCACAACTCACCACTGTCTTACATCTCTCATACATGTCCTGCACCACTCTAACATACTTCTCTGCCACTCCAGACTTCCTCATGCAATACCACAGTTCTTCTCTTGGCACCCTGTCATATGCTTTTTCCAGATCCACAAAGGCACAATGGAGCTCTCTCTGACCTTCTCTGTGCTTCTCTATTAACATCCTCAAAGCAAACATTGCATCTGTGGTGCTCTTTCTTGGCATGAAACCAAACTGTTGTTCACAAATGCTGACCTCTGCCCTTAGTCTAGCTTCCACTATTCTTTCCCATAACTTCATCGTATGGCTCATCAACTTTAACCCTCTGTAGTTGCCGCAACTCTGCACGTCTCCCTTGTTCTTAAAAATGGGCACCAGCACACTTCTCCTCCATTCCTCCGGCATCTGCTCACTCTCTACTACCTTGTTGAATGTTCTTGTCAGAAAACCTACTGCTACCTCTCCTAGACACTTCCATACCTCCACAGGTATATCATCAGGACCAACTGCCTTTCCATTCTTCATTCTCTTCAATGCCCTTGCTACATCCTGCTCCTCAATGGTCACCTCTTCTACTCTTTTTTCTCTCTCATTTTCCTCATTCATCAGCTCTTCAAAGTACTCTTTCCATCTTCCCAGCACACTTCTGTCATCAGTCAATACATTTCCCTCTCTGTCCTTTATCAATCTAACTTGCTGCACGTCCTTCCCATCTCTATTTCTCTGCTGTGCCAACCTGTATAGATCATTTTCTCCCTCTTTACTATCCAACCTATCATACAAGTCATCATACGCCCTCTGTTTGGCCTTAGCCACTGCTACTTTCGCCTTACGCTGTTTTTCCCTGTACTCCTGTTTACTCTCTTTGGTCCTCTCAATGTCCCACTTCTTCTTAGCTAACCTCTTCCTTTGTACACACTCCTGCACTTCCTCATTCCACCACCAAGTCTCCTTATCTACTTTCCTTCCAGAGGACACACCAAGTACTCTCCTACCTGTGTCCCTGATCACATTTGCTGTGGTCCATTTGGAAGCACTTCCTGGCCACCCAAAGCCTGTTTCAACTCCTCCTTGAAGACAACACGACACTCTTCCTTTTTCAGCTTCCACCACTTTGTCTTCTGCTCTGCCTTTGCCTTTTTCACCTTTCTCACCATCAGCGTCATCCTGCATACCACCATCCTATGCTGATTGGCAACACTCTCACTCACTATGACTTTGCAGTCACTGACTTCCTTCAAATTACATCGCCTACACAAGATGTAGTCTACCTGTGTGCTACCTCCGCTTTTATAAGTCACCCTATGCTCCTGTTTCTTCTTGAAGAAAGTATTCACCACAGCCATTTCCATCCTTTTTGCAAAATCGATCAACATCTGTCCTTCTGCGTTTCTGTCCTGGATACCAAACCTGCCCATCACTTCTTCGTCCCCTCTGTTGCCTGCACCAACATGTCCATTGAAGTCTGCACCAACTCTTTCACCTCTGGCGGTACTCTGCATCACTTCATCTAAGTCACTCCAGAATCTCTCCTTCTCTTCTAGCTCACATGCTGCCTGTGGGGCATAAGCACTAACAACATTGAGCATCACACCTTCAATTTCTAACTTGAGACTCATCACTCTGTCTGACACTCTTTTCACTTCTAGAACATTCCTGGCAAACTCCTCCTTCAAGATGACTCCTACTCCATTTCTCTTCCCATCCACACCGTGATAAAATAGCTTTTAGCTTTGCTCCCTTTCCACCTGGTCTCCTGAACACACAGTATGTCCACCTTCCTCCTTTGCATCATGTCAGCCAGCTCTCTACCTTTTCTTTGCATAGTTCCACCATTCAAAGTCCCCACTCTCAGTCCTAGACTCATGCCTTTCCTCTTCTCTCTCTGCCTACGGACACGCCTCCCACCTCTCCTTCTTCAGCCTCTTTCTTCGACCAACAGTAGTCCAATTTCCATCAGCACCCTGTTGATTGACAGCACTGATGGCGGTCGTTGTTAACCCGGGCCTCGACCGATCCGGTATGGGGGTAATACTTCTGATTTGCATCATAAATGTTTGGCATTGGTTTTACGTCGGATGCCCTTCCTGACACAACCCTCTGCATTTCTCCAGGCTTGGGACCGGCATGAGGGGGAGAGACAATGGTTAGTGCCCCCCCACCTCATGGCTGCATTGATGTGAAAAAATATCAAATCTTAATCAGACACATAATCGTATCTTTAAATATTATGGATACTTTTGTGTGTTCGCCTCCGAGATCGCGCTTATATATTTTATATCCAAATTAATTCTGGCATCAGGTATCCTGAGTTGAGACTCCCAGCATGCTTTGCAAGTGAGTCTGATGAAGTTCCTGAGTGGCATTCCAAGATGGCACGCTCAAGAGAGTGATGTCGTGGAGTTCTCAGAGTCAAGTTGATTGTTTGTTTGTTTTGATTTGTTTTCTTTGTTGTTTTGTTAGTTTGTTTTTTTTTTTTGTACAATGCTCGTCTTGACCGGACAAGCCTACGACAGCTCTGAGAGTGCAGTCCTTTCGGACATTTAGAACTGAGCATTTTAGAACTCTTCTTCTTTTCCTTTTGGCTGTTCCCTTCAGGGGTCGCCACAGCAAATCATTTACCTCCATCTCACCCTATTCTCTGCATCTTCTTCTCTTACACAAACTACCTTTATGTCCTCCTTCACCACATCCATAAATATTCTCTTTGGTTTTCCTCTATGCCTTCTGCCTGATAGTTCCAATCTCAGCATCCTACTACCAATGTACTCACGATCGCTCCTCTGCACAGGTCCAAACCATTTCAATCTAGAAATTTGCTCAACTCCTATCCTGAGCTGCTAATATGCTACGGCAGCTCAATGCTAGCCGAACCCCAGATAACAATAAGCCCAGGTGGAGGTGCAGCAGGTGGGCAGGGGCTGAACGATGACTCTGGCACTTGGTTAGCAGTGGAAGGTTATCCCTCCTGGTCATACTGTTTACAAATGTTCAGTCTCTGCAAAACAATAAACTTCATGCTCAGATTGCAACGCAGAGGGAACCTTTTTTTTTTCACCAAACAAAATAATGTGCATAGTGCAATGTAATATACTTATAATATAATATAATTTATTGCAATTTAATTTAGAGACAGTGGCCCTGGGGAAAAGACAGGAGTCAGAGTTGGAGGTAGCAGAGATGAAAATGTTGAGGTTCTCTTTGGGAGTAACGAGGATGGATAGGATCAGGAATGAGTACATCAGAGGGACAGCACATGTTAGATGTTTTGGAGACAAAGTCAGAGAGGCTAGATTGAGATGGTTTGGACATGTACAGAGAAGGGATAGTGACTATATTAGTAGTAGGATGCTGAGGTTGGAACTACCATGCGGAAGTCCCAGAGGAAGACCAAAGAGAAGATTTATGGATGTGATGAAGGAGGACATGAAGGTCGTTGGAGTAAAAGTAGAAGATGCAGAGGATAGGGTGAGATGAAGGCAGATCATTTGCTGTGGCGACCCCTGAAGGGAACAGCCGAAAGGAAAAGCAGAAGAAGAAGAACATAATAATAATAATAATAATAATAATTATATTGTTTATTGGGCCTGTGTAAGGTTCTTTTTAAATATAGCATTTTATGAACTTATTTTATAGAAGTATGTGTTTTTGTTAATTTTTTAGCCTTCCTTCCTGTTTTTTAACTTGACTGTTTGCACGACCACACAAGAATTCCTGTGCGTGTAAAAGCACTAATGGCATCTTTAAATATGAAGTATAATTGTGAGTGTTCGCCTTACATCTTTATATCCAAATGAATTATCCCATCAAGTCGAACTCCCAGCATGGTTTGCGACTCTAATGAACAGATAATGCATTGTATTGAGACATGAATTTGCACACTATATTTGATGATAGGCCCAGCACTTCTAGAGTCATCTACCAGATGTTATACATGAAAAAAATATAAGTAACGAAACCTTCCTGCGCTATTATCAGCAAAATAACAACAGCAACAAAAATATATTTTCCCCCCCTTAAAACTTTTTTTTTCATAATTGTAAATAATAATATTTTAAATCTAGTGGCCTTATTATTTTTTTTTCTCCTCCGACATCACTAAATTTGTGCTGAAAAATCCGTCAACCAGAAAAAAAAAATGAGTGGCCTAACGTTTTCCTTTGAACACACTCCTCCACTTCCTCTACTTTCCTTCCAGAGGACACGCTAATTATGATCCTCCCTGTCTCCCTAATCACATTAGTTGTAGTTTTCCAGTCACCTGGAAGCACTTCCTGATCATCCAAAGCCTGTTTCAACTCCTCCTTGAAGACAACACAACACTATCTTTTTAAGCTTCCACCACTTTGTCTTCTGCTCTGCCTTTGTCTTCTTCTATGCTGTTTGGCAACACTCTCCCCCACTACTACTTTGACATGTATTATTATGAAATATTTATTATTTTTACATGTTTATCTTTAATATCTCCTCTTCTTCTTTTCCTTTTGGCTATTCCTTTCAGGGGTCGCCACAGCAAATCATCTGCCTCCATCTCACCCTCTTCTTTGCATCTTCTTCTCTTACGCCAACGACCTTCATGTCTTCCTTTACCAGAATCTCTTCTTTGGTCTTCCTCTAGGCCTTCTGCCTGGTAGTTCCAACCTCGTCATCCTACTACCAATATATTCACTATCCCTCCTCTGTACATGTCCAAACCATCTCAATCGAGCCTCTCTGACTTTGACCAAAACATTTTACATGGGCTGTCCCTCTGCTGTACTCGTTCCTGATCCGATGCATCCTCGTTACTCCCAGAGAAAACCTCAACATTTTTATCTCTGCTACCTCCAGCTCTGCCTCCTGTCTTTTCCTCAGCGCCACTGTTTCTAAACCATACAACAACGCTGGCCTCATCACCGTCTTGTACACTTTACCTTTCATTCTTGCTGATACTCTCCTATCACACATCACACCGGACACTTTTCTCCAACCATTCCAGCCTGCCTGCACACGTTTCTTCACCTCTTTTACACACTCTCCATTGCTCTGGATTGTTGAGCCTAAGTACTTAAAATCCTCCACCTTCCTTATCTCTGCTGTAACCTCACTATTCCTCTTGGGTTCTTCTCATTCACACACATGTATTCTGACTTACTGAGGCTAACCTTCATTACCATTTACAGGGCATACCTCCACCTCTAGATTTTCCTGTATTTGCTCTCTGCTCTCACTACAGATCACAATGTCATCTGCAAACATCCTAGTCCATGGAGATTCTTGTCTAATCTCGTCTGTCAGCCTGTCCATCACCATAGCAAACAAGAAGGGGCTCAGAACTGATCCTTGATGCAGTCCCACCTCCACCTTGAATTCTTCGGTCATGCGACAGCACACCTCACTACTGCCTTACATCTCTCATACATGTCCTGCACCACTCTTACATACTTCTCTGCCACTCCAGACTTCCTCATGCAATACCACAGTTCTTCTTATTGGCACCCTGTCATATGCTTTCTCCAGATCCACAAAGGCACAAAGCAGCTCCCTCTGATCTTCTCTGTACTTCTCTATTAACATCCTCAAAGCAAACACTGCATATGTGGTGCTCTTTCTTGGCATGAAACCAATGAAACCCAACTGTTGTTCACAAATGCTGACCTCTGCCCATAGTCTAGCTTCCATTATTCTTTCCCATAACTTCATCGTATGGCTCATCAACGTTATCCCTCTGTAGTTGCCACAACTCTGCACGTCTCACTCGTTCTGAAAAATGGGCACCAGCACACTTCTCATCCATTCCTCTGGCATATGCCCACTCTCTCAGACCTTGCTGAATGATTTTGTCAGAAAATCTACTGCTACCTCTCCTAGACACTTCCATACCTCAACAGGTATATCATCAGGACCAACTGCCTTTCCACTCTTCATCCTCTTCAATGCCCTCCTCACTTCCTGGTCCTCAACGGTCACCTCTTCTACTTTTTTCTCTCTCATTTTCCTCATTCATCAGCTCTTCAAAGAACTCTTTCCATCTTCCCAGCACACTTCTGTCATCAGTCAATACATGTCACACTGTCCTTTATTACTCTAACTTGCTGCACGTCCTTCCCATCTCTATCTCTCTGCTGTGCCAACCTGTATAAATCATTTTCTCCCTCCTTACTGTCCAACCTAGCATACAAATCATCATACGCCCTCTGTTTGGCCTTTTGAGACCGCTACTTTCGCCCTACGCTGTGTCTCCCTGTACACCTGTTTACTCTCTTCAGTCCTCCCACTTCTTCTTAGCCAACCTCTTCCTTTGTACACACTCCTGCATTTCCTCATTCCACCACCAACTCTCCTTGTCTCCTCTCCTTCCAGATGACACACCAAAAATTCTCCTACCTGTCTCCCTGATCACATTAGCTGTAGTTGTCCAGTCATCTGGAAGCATTTCCTGACCACCCAAAGCCATTTTCAACTCCTCCTTGAAGGCAACATGACACTCTTCCTTTTTCAGCTTCCACCACTTTGTCTTCTGCTCTACCTTAGCCTTCTTCACCTTTCTCACCATCAGCGTCATCTTGCACACCACCACCCTATGCTGTTTGGTAACTCTCACCCACTATGACTTTGCAGTCACTGACTTCCATCAAACTGCATCGTCTACACAAGATGTAGTCTACATGTGTGCTCCTACCTCCGCTTTCATAAGTCACCCTATGCTCCTGTCTCTTCTGGAAGAAAGTATTTACCACAGCCATCCATTCTTTTTGCAAAATCGATCAACATCTGTCCTTCTGTGTTCCTGTCCTGGATACCAAACCTGCCCATCACTTCCTCGTCCCTTCTGTTGCCTGCACCAACATGTCCATTGAAGTCTGCACCAATAACCACTCTTTCACCTCTGGGGGTACTCTGCATCACTTCATCTAACTCACTCCAGAATCTCTCCTCTTCTAGCTCACATCCTGCCTGTGGGGCATAATCACTAACAACATTGAACATCACACCTTCAATTTCTAACTTGACACTCATCACTCTGTCTGGCACTCTTTTCACTTCTAGAACATTCCTGACAAGCCCCTCCTTCAAGATGACTCCTACTCCATTTCTCTTCCCAGCCACACCATGAAAAAACAGCTTAAAGCCTGCTCCTAAGCTTATAGCCTTGCTACCTTTCCACCTGGTCTCCTGAACACACAGTATGTCCACCTTCCTCCTCTGCATCATGTCAGCCAGCTCTCTGCCTTCTCCTGCCATAGTTCCAACTTTCAAAGTCCCTACTCTCAGTCCTAGACTTGTGTCTTTCCTCTTCTCTCTATGCCTATGAACACACCTCCCGCCTCTCCTTCTTCAGCCTCTCCTTCTTCGACCAACCGTAGTCCAATTTCCACCAGCACGCTGTTGGTTGACAGCACTGATGGCGGTCGTTGTTAACCCGGACTTCGACCGATCCGGTATGAAATTAGTATTGGCAGTTCGCATAGTGTATTTTGGCAATAGTTTTATGCTGGATGCCCTTCCTGTCGCAACCCTCTGCATTTATCCGGGCTTGGGACCGGCGTGAGGACGGACACTTGTTTGTGCATTATGTTTATCTTTAAAATATTAGATAAAATATACGCATTTGTGTCAGTTTATGGGAGGGGGTTGGAATGGATTAATTGGTTTTCTATTATTTCCTATGGGGATTTTTGTTTTATCTAACGGACATTTTTAATGATGAGCTTGCCCTTGGAACGGATTAATTTTGTAAGTCAAGGTACCACTGTATTATTATTAATCTTTATTATATTCTGCACATCGGAGTTTTCTGAGCCAAAAATTATAGATCAGAACCCTGAGTTTTGAGTCTAATGGAGGGCAGCATCAGGTTGAAGACTCGGTTCAGATAGGTGGTGCTCTAAGGCGGATGAAACAATGTGGTTAAAACTTTGGTGTATTATTGTTTATATGTTTGAACAGGTCTGACGTTTCTTCTCTCAGATACCACTCAGATAACACTCAGCCGTAAAGTATCGAACTCTGTTCTGCTGAGTAAACCTGAGATCTTCATCTTGCCCTGAACTCAACTTCGTGTGTCATCTCTCTCTCTCGCTCTCTCTCTCTCTCTCTCTCTCTCTCTCTCTCTACTCAGAGACCCTGCTCTGATGAAATTCCAGCGTGACAGATCTACAATGGGGAAACGCTCTTTCAGCACTATCAGATAATAGGATCTTGCCTTTATTTACTCTCAGGGCTCTGAGATGTCTCCTGAACGCTGCCTAGTTAAAAAAAAAGTCGGGATAAATGGAACATTCTAGCAAACTCTCTCTGCAGGAAAGACACATTTATCTGTTCTAAACTTTTTTTTTTTCTTAAATGCATTATAGGTCTCCAAAGCTGTCCTAACAACAGACAGAGAGAGAGAGAGAGAGAAGGAGAATGGGCACTGGTGGCTCTGTGGATAAGCTGATGGATTACTGATCTGGAGGTCAGTGGCTCAATACCTGCTGTCACCACTTTTGGGCCCCTAAAGCAAGGCCCTTAACCCCCAATTGCTTGGTTGTGTATACAGCAGGCCCCCGTTATTCGCGGGGGTTCGGTTCTGGCCCCTCCTGCGAATGAAGTTAATCCACCAGTTCTGTACCTGGAAGTAAAACCCCCATGTATCATATTACATACGCGTATGATGAACCGGAAATAAAATCCTATGTATCTATTGCTAAAATATGCTTCTTAAACACATTCTATAGACAGTCTTACTCATTAATACAGTATTAATGTAGTAAAATGTAAGAATGATTAAGAAAAACTTTTCAATTTTTACTGTTATATTTATTGATGCTAAAATGTATACGGTATACGCATAAAACGCCTTTCAGTGCATTCTCTTTATAAACATACAGCACTGTAGTTTTGAAAAATGCCCACGAGAGGAACATACTGTATTGCATTAGGCATGACACGACTGAATTCAGGTATTAACTGCAAGTCCGAGCAGCTCAACCACGCCCCCCCCTGCCGGAACCGAAGTATAAAACAGAATTTTAGAGTGATAGAGTAAGAGGCGTTACAAACCAAAGAAGCAGTGATGTGAGTTAATCCTCTGTCTCGGAGCTGAGCGTGCTTTTGTTTATTGGGAGTAAATGAGAATAGTGAATCCAGGTGTGTGCTTCTGGAGCAGCTCAGCCATGCCCCTCAGGAAGTAAACAGTTTGTGAGAGGCACAGCGCCAAAATCAAAGTCCCCCAAAACACAGACCACAACAAAAAGGACATAAAAGAACAAGAAATGTAATAAATTGGATAAACAAAACACAATGAGAAACATGCTACACCACAGTAAATAAAATATAACACACAAACATTTTAAACATTACCTTACTGGAATGTACTGGAATAATAATTTAAAAAAGACTTTAATAGTGGGGTGTTTTACAACAGTTCAAACGAACTGTATTTCTCTTCAGCAATGACGTGACTTCAGAGGAAACTGTCGTTTCTTCCGGAGAAAGTCTTATTTCTTCAGAAGAGACATCCAACTTCATTACCTTTTTCTGGTGCTGAAGCAGGCGTTTGAGTGACATCATAGAACTTAACTGGTAATTAAAAGACACTAAAAAAGGCTCATTGCCAACTTGTGCGCGAATAAAGAAAAAGGGGCGTTACATCACCTCAACCAATCAGCAGGAAGGCGGACAGCTATTGGTTGAATTTGAATCATGTGCGAGCTGCTCGGCAGTCCGTGAATACTCAAACCTCAAATGCAAATCCGCGAATAGTCAAGGACAACTGTAATCATCTCAATTTAAAAAAAAGGCGTAAACTCTTTAAATCTCATTTCTAAAGTGGTGCTCCTGAGAAAATAAAACAATATAAAGTTTATAGTAACAAATTAAGCAAAAGAAAATTTATTGCAAAAAAACAGTGTTTTAATTCACAGTTTGCATTGCATAAGGGGAACATGAAAGCTACTTAGAAGCTTATTACAATGCTCATTAATAGCGTACATGGCAACAGCAAACTATAACTTTTGCGGGGGGGGGTCTGGGGGCGGGGTCCAGGGTGGAGCCTGTTTGCTATCTACAGTTGGTCAACAAATCATCTAGCATAGACTAATTGGAATATAATTATTTGTAAACATATATGTATTTGCAACATAATATATACACAGAACTGAGAATTAGATCAACCATGGCTCTATGTTTGTGTTGTATAAATGAAACATGAAAAAAAATACACAAATATTTCCTGTACACCACTTTATAAATTTATGAAACATTTCCAACTAACTGTCCCAGCCTGCTAGTTCCTAATTAATGCTGAGATACTACTCGGGTAAATAACAATGACAGTGTATTAATTTGTATGACAAGCATCACCAATGTCTTGAGTATTTTCAAATTGAACACAAATTTGGCTGCAAATCTGTAAAAAAAACAACGAATACAATGAAAATAAAATTCTAATACATATTAAACTGTTATTATCAACAATGCGAGTATGTTTATCAAACAATGATTTTACCAATATAGATTACTTTTTATGAAGTTACATTTAAATTTGAGTTCACGTAATCTAAATGAAATAAATATTTAGTAATTACCTCTGAGTGCAGTGGGACTCGGAGGAGGTTTGGCCCCCAGACATGCAGCATGCAGGCCCACCGGCGTGTGGACATGCCCTGATGCCCATGACCCAAACCCCCAACTATGGGTTAAATAGTCCCACTGCCTTGTGGATTCCCTTGGGTGGGAGAAGGCTAAGGAGTAAACCCTTCAGAAATCTGGAGTGGAGCCCCAAAGGCAGTTGGTCTGAGGATTCCCCTACCTTCTGGCAACTCCTGCAGCTGCGCTGGTACCAAATTGTACAGGATCTTCCTTTCCTTTGGATGCTATCAGCAAGGCCGAGAGGGGGGACTTGACGTCTGGGCAGCCCAAGTTCTCCATAGTTACCGCCCAGGCTCGTAGCGCACTGGAGAGGACACTGGAGAGGACACTCCAGCGTTGATGCAAGACTTTGACTCCACACGGGAAGTAGCAGTTACCGGTTAAAAGCTCATTCCGATTGGCGTAGGACACGGGCGCCTGGGGCTACTTCCGACAGTGGGAGAGACCATAGTGTCTCACTGGACAGCTACCGCCCGCTCCAAGCTGGGCAGCCCCCAGCCAGTCAGGTGCTGTCCCGCCACAGCTCGCCTGCCTTGCTGGATGCGTAGAGCTTAGGGACTGACCATCCCGACAAGCAAGCTGTAAATTCTGCACCAGGCAGACAAAAACGGTTAAATACGAAGACTCCAGCTCTTCGAATGGCAAGCTGGAACGTACGGACTATGTGTACTGGACTGACAATTGATCTTCAGCAAATTGACGATGCCTGCAAGACTGCAGTCATCGACCATGAACTGACACATCTGAATATCAACATTGAGAGTATGACTGTCAGCCAAGCATGTTTCCTGGAGACAAGCAAAGTGGCCAACTACACCTTCTACTGGCAGGGCCTGCCACAAGACGACCCGAGACTGCATGGTGTAGGTTTCGCTGTGAAGAACTCGTTGACTACGGACATTGAACCTCCTACCACTGGAGCAGAGAGAATCCTCGCTTTACGCCTCTCTGCTCCAGTGGTAGGAGGTTCAATGCAATTGAATCCTGCAATTTCCAGGATACCCAGCACTGAAGGACTTTACCTACTAGGAGACTTCAATCCCAGCATGGGCGCCGACTGTGACACCTGGCCTTCCTGCCTTGGTCACCACGGCATAGGCAGGATGAATGATAATGGACAGAGGTTGTTGGACCTGTGCTGCCATCATGGCCTGTGTGTAACAAATACATACTTCAAGTGCAAAGACCGCCACAAAGTATCCTGGAGACACCCCAGATCTTGCCACTGGCACCAGCTAGACCTTATCCTCACCAGGCACACGGATCTGAGCAGCGTTCTCCACACTAGAAGTTTCTATAGCGCAGACTGCGACACAGACCACACCCTCGCTGGGAGCAGGATAAGGCTGACAACAAAGAGGATCCATCATGCCAAAACTAAAGGTCTCCCACGCATCAACACCTGCTCCTCAAGGGATCCCCAGCGAATCCAACTGTTTCATGACACAGTCAAGGAGAAGTTGGCTTTGCAGACTCCTGGCAAAGACATCAACAGCAAGTGGAGCTTCCTGAGAGATACTATCAGCCCTCACCACATTTGCGAAAAAGGAGCTTCAGAGTGTAGACTGGTACGAGGCTCACTGGGAGGAGATGCAGCCTGTGACAGAAGCCAAGAGGGAAGCCCTCCTAGCATACAAGCAAAACCCCAGCACCAGTACTCGGGACACCCTCAAAGCTGCACGAAACAAGGCCCAGCAGACAGCCCGCCGCTGTGCAAAGAACTTCTGGCTGAACCTCTGCAGCATGATCCAGATGGCAGCTGACAGTGGCAACGCAATGGCCATGTACAATGGCATCAAGACAGCTACTGGCCCAACCACAATTAAGACTGCACCCCTCAAGACCAAGACCGGGGAGCTGATCACGGACCAAGGCAAGCAGCTTGAACGCTGGGTGGAACATTACCTGGAGCTGTATGCAACCAAGAATGTGGTGACCGATGCAGCATTAAATGCCCTTACCGGTCATGGAGGATCTGGCTTACCTGCCTTCAGTGGACGAACTGGGCAAAGCCATTGATTGTCTGACCTGTGGAAAAGCTCCTGGAAAGGATGGAATCCCCATGAAACCTCGATGAGCTGCTGTGCTTATGCTGGACGAAAGGGTTCATCCCCCAGGACATGCGCGATGCAAACATTGTAACCCTCTACAAAAACAAGGGCGACCGCAGTGACTGTAACAGCTACCGTGGCATTTCCCTCCTTAGCATCATAGGGAAAGTCTTTGCTTGTGTTGTCCTTACTCGCCTTCAGATTCTTGCTTCCCGGATATTACCCAGAATCGCAGTGTGGTTTCAGGGCAGGCCGATCCACAGTCGATATGATCTTCTCACTTCGTCAACTGCAAGAGAAGTGTCAGGAGCAGCTGAAAGACCCTGTACATTGCTTTCATAGACCTGACTAAAGCATTCGACCTGGTCAGCAGAAGCGGACTCTTCAGCCTCCTGCAGAAGATTGGATGTCCTCAAAGGTTACTCCAAATCGTGACCTCCTTTCACGAGGACATGCACAGCACAGTCTGCTTCAATGGTGGGACTTCTGAAGCCTTCCCAATGAGCAGTGGTGTGAAGCAAGGCTGCGTCTTAGCGCCGACACTCTTTGGGATATTCTTCTCGATGCTTCTTCAGTGTGCCTTCTCTGACAGTCAGGAAGGGATCCATATCCACATCAGATCAGATGGAAAATTGTTTAACATAGCTCGAATGCACGCCAAGACGAAGGTGAGGCAGGTCCTCATCCGCGAGATGCTGTTCGCGGATGACGCTGCACTGACGTCCCACACTGAGGCTGGTCTTCAAGAGCTAGTCAATCGCCTGTCCCATGCCTGCAATGAACTCGGACTGACCATCAGCCTGAAGAAGACAAACATCCTGGCCCAAAGCACAAATACAGTCCCAAACATCATCATAAATTACACGCAGCTTGAGGTCGTGGACTCCTTCACCTACCTGGGATCCACTATCACCAACACTCTCTCTCTCTTGACACAGAGATCTCATGCAGAATCGGGAAATCCGCCGCAGTGATGTCCAAACTGAACAAGTGTGTATGGAGTAACACCCAGCTAACGGAGAACACCAAGCTACGTGTCTACCAGGCCTGTGTACTCAGCACACTCCTTTATGGCAGTGAGGCCTGGTCCACCTCCGCTGTCTCAGGCGTCTGCTCCATATAAAATGGCAAGACAAAGTAACCAACAACGAGGTACTAGAGCGTGCTGGCATGCCAAATCTGCTCGCACTGCTGAGCCAGAGACGACTTCGGTGGTTGGGTCACGTACGGCGAATGGACAAGGGGCGCATCCCTAAAGACATGTTGTATGGAGAGCTGAGTGAGGGCTACCGCCACACAGGAAGACCACAGCTTCGGTACAAGGACGTGTGCAAGCGGGACATGAAATTATCTGGCATCAACATCAACACCTGGGAAGGCACTGCTGAAACACACCAGCTCTGGAAGACCACTGTCAATGAGGGGGTCAACAAAGCTGAAACTAACAGAATAAACAAGCTAGCTGAGAGAAGAGCAAAGAGGAAAGAAGGGGCAGCCTCCATGGCACCTCAAAGCCCTTTTGTATGCAGTAATTGTTTGAGAAACTGTCACTCTAGTGTGGGCCTTTACAGTTACTCCCGCAAATGCATACCATAGCGCTACACCATCGTCTCTCGAGATGTACGGCTGCCGACGACGACCTCTGAGTGCGGTTGTCTTTCTTCCATAAGTGCAATACATTCGCGAGATTCATAATTGATCAGGTCATTGCAATACACACACAAGGCCTTGCCGGAGACGTCAGAGTTCATTATGAAACTCACCAAAGGCGAGATATGGTCTGAGTCTGTTTGCCAATTTTAACCTCAAATTTCACAATCTTTTCTAGCCATTCCCACTTAAACTTATTCTTAACATACTTATCTATTTCTGACACGAGGGATTCCTCTTCTTTCATTAAAGTTCGTACCATTTTAAATACAATACGCTGCAAATTTGCATTGATCCGAGTCACTTTACATGAAGCTGAGCCGAGTCACTTTACATTAAGCTTAAAACAGCCAATCAACGAGCGGCTTACAATATGTGAGGCGCTCCACCGAAAATAGTAGGCACTTGAAGCAAGTTCACTTTCTTGTGCTTGAGACAAAGCGTGGCTTATCTGGCTTATTGTTTCGTACTCAGCCTTCAGTCTGAATAGGCTTAACTGGTAATTAAAACACATTAAAAAAAATGCACATTGACAACTTGTGCGAGAATGAGAAAAAAGGGGAATATACATCATCTCAACCAATCGGCAGGAGGGAGAATATCCATTAGCCGAATTTGAACCACGTGACAGTTGCTAAACAATCAGTGAATAGTCAAGGGCGTGAGTGCAAAACCGCGAATAGTCAAGGACCTACTGTACTGATAAAGCTAGCATCTGCAACCAACTGAATGATCATTTTATCAATGTAGGTCCCAATTTGGGAAGCCAATTACCAGCACATTATAATACTGACCCAAGCTCATGTACTGAGCGTTCTTTCCTTTATAGCTTCACCTTTAGTAGCATTTATGTCCATGAAACATTTGATTTAATTGATTCATTAAAAATAAATAAATCAACCATAGGAACACCAGCTAAATGTTTACAATTAGCATCGAAACGGATTACTGAAGATTTAACATTAGTTTTCAATAACTCATTAACACTTTAAAAACATCAAAAGTAACTCCAGTGGATAAAAGTGGAAAAGCCATTGATCCAACAAACTATCACCCAATCTCAACTCTATCTTGCATAACTCAAATATTTCAGAAACTAGTACACAAGCAATTAATGAATTATATAGATAAACACAACATTTTAAGTGAATTTGAACTTGGTTTTAGAAACGAGAGGTCAATGGAGCAAACTATTACAGAAATCGCAGGTACCCTAAAATACGCTATTGACAATAACTTGTGGGATTTTTATTAACTTCGCACAGGCGTTTGATACAGTAAATCACAATATACTATGAGGCAAACTTGAAAAGTATGGCATAAGGGGCACCCCACCTCAGTGTTTTTTCCAATTACCTGACAAACAAACAACTAAACAGTTGAAGAAGTACTGGCTCTTAAAACAATTTTCGAGCTAAGCTGTAATAACTTTTTTTTTATTACAAATTACCTGTTCTTTCTTTTTATTATAGTTTAATATTTACAGATTATGATCCATTTATTATCTAACAAGTGCAGGAAAATCTAGAGAGGTGGAGGTATGCCCTAAAAAGGAGGGGAATGAAGGTTAGCCTCAGTAAAACAGAATACATGTGTGTGAATGACAAGAACCCAAGAGGAACGGTGCGGTTACAGGGAGAAGAGATAAGAAAGGTGGAGGATTTTAAGTACTTAGGCTCAACAATCCAGAGAAGTGGAGAGTGTGGAAAAGAGGTGAAGAAGCGTGTGCAGGCAGGTTGGAATGGTTGGAGAAAAGTGTCCGGAGTGATGTGTGATAGGAGGGTATCGGCAAGAATGAAAAGAAAAGTGTACAAGACGGTGGTAAGGCCAGCGATGTTGTCTGGTTTAGAAACAGTGGCCCTGGGGAAAAGACAGGAGGCAGAGCTGGAGGTAGCAGAGATGAAAATGTTGAGGTTCTCTCTGGGAGTAACGAGGATGGATAGGATCAGGAATGAGAACATCAGAGGGACAGCACATGTAAGATGTTTTGGAGACAAAGTCAGAGAGGCTAGATTGAGATGGTTTGGACATGTACAGAGGAGGGATAGTGAGTATATTGGTAGTAGGATGCTGAGGTTGGAACTACCAGGCAGAAGGCCTAGAGGAAGACCAAAGAAAAGATTTATGGATGTGGTGAAGGAAGACATGAAAGTTGTTGGAGTCAGAGAAGAAGATGCAGAGGACAGGGTGAGATGGAGGCGGATGATTTGCTGTGGTGACCCCTGAAGGGAACAGTCGAAAGGAAAAGAAGATGTGTGCATGTGTGTGTGTTTTGTGCTGCTTTGCTATGATTATTGATATGCTATTTGCATATTGTATGCTTTCCATGCTGATGTGTTTTAAACAAGCTGCACTTCAGAAAGTTGATAATTTAACTATGAATTTCAATCTTTTCCTCTGAATATTGTAATTCTATTCTGTAAAACTTGTAGCGTGAAATGTAAATAAAGTTGTCTTGCAATGGTTTTATATTGTTGTGTGTGTGTGTTTGTGTGTGTGTGTGCGTGTGTATCAATGTGTTTGTGTGTATGTGTATGTACATAAACAGTAGGCCCTTGACTATTCGCAGTTCTGCACTCACGATTTGCATATTCACGAACTGCCAAGCAACGGCATTCAAATTAAGCCAATGGCTGTCCTCCTTCCTGCTGATTGGTTGAGATGATGTAATGCCCCTTTTTCCTCATTCACGCACAAGTTGTCAATGAGCCTTTTTTTAATGTGTTTTAATTACCAGATAAGCTGTATGATGCCACTCAAACGCCGGCTAAGCGCCAGAAAAAGTTAATGACGGTAAAATAGGACTTTCTCCGGAAGAAACGACAGTTTCTCTGAAGTGCCTGAAGAGGAATAATTATCTGAACTGTTGTAAAAGCACTCCACTATTCAAGTATTTTTCAATTATTATTCCAGTACAGTACCTAAGTTAACGTTTAGAATGTTTGTGTGTGTGATTTTATTTACTGTGGTGTAGCATGTTTCTCATTTTGTTTTGTTTATCCAATTTGTTACATTTCTTGCTCTTTTATGTCCTTTTTGTTATGGTCTATGTTTTTGGGGGACTTTGATTTTGGCGCTGTGCCTCTAACTCACTGTTCTCGCTCCGCTTCGGCTGAGGGGCGTGGCTCACACCTGAATTCCCGATTCTCATTTACTCCCAAAAAACAAAAGCATGCTCACCTCTGCGCCAGAGGATGAACTCGCATAACATCACCGCTTCTTTGGTTTGTAACACTTTCTAACTCTCGCACTCTAAAACCCTGTTTTCTACCTGCTCAGACTGAGGGGCGTGGCTGAGCTGCTCAGACTTAATGCAGTTCATAACTGAATTCAGTCATCTCATGCCTAATGCAATACCTTCCTCTAATGGGCATTTTTGAAAACTACAGTGCTGTATGTCTCAAGGAAAACACATTTAAAGATATTCTAATATATCTATATGCTGTATAATGTTTATATTTTATTATCAATAAATATTCAGTAAAAAAATTAAGTGTTTCTTAATCATTACTACATTTTACTACATTAATACTGTATTACATTCATACTGTATTAATGAGTAAGACTGTCTATGAAATGTGTTTAAGAAGCATATTTTAGTGCATTTAATATCTTCTCCTTTTCCTTTCGGATTTTCCCTTCAGGGGTTGCCACAGCGAATCATCTGCCTCTATCGAACCCTATCCTTTGCATCTTCTCCTGTGATACCAACGAGCTTCATGTCCTCCTTCACCACATCCATGAATCGTCTCTTTGGTCTTCCTCTAGGCCTTCTGCCTGGTAGTTCCAGCCTCAGCATCCTATTACCAATATAGTTATATTATTATAATGTAATATATACATAGTATTTTACTTCTGGTTGATCATTCGTGCAGGTAAAATGATACATGGGGTTTTACTTCAGGGTACATAACTCACGGATTATCTTCATTTGCGGGAGGGTCCGGAACCAACCCCCCCGCAAATAACAAGGGCCTACTGTGTGTGTGTGTGTGTGTGTGTGTGCATGCGTGCTAAGCCAGTCTTTGAGATCACTTTATAACCTGCTTCCAAATATCATAAACCCTTTATCACAATTGAGGCGTTATCTTATCTTCGACCACACACACACACTTTGCTCGCTTCCCTTTATTACACTTTAATCGCTTCTGTTCCTCACACACATCCCAGTTATCTGCCTTCCACCTTCCCGTACAAGAACACAGTTCTTCAGAGCTTTCATGCTGTATGTTTAACGATAAACAAATAAAACACAACCTGAAAATGTCAATCAAACTCTGAAGAGCAAAGGAATGATATACTGCTGCGAATCTCACAGTTTATCAAAGGATTCTCAGGAAATACATCAGGCTTTTATTTATTTTATTCTCAAAGAGTGGAAGTAGAACTGTGTGAGGAATCCTGACGGTACCGTGTGTATGTTGTTGATGTTGTCCACTTTCAGTGTTGTTTTAAAGGTGAAATTTTGTTCGGATAACATATAAAAAACTTTTTAAAGACTATTTTTTTTGTTTAATGGCTTATTAAAGAATAATAAACAGAATTGAAATGATAATTGATACACTGAGGGATTAAGGACAGCGATGTTGGTGTAACATCTATGAGAAGCACCTCCAATGTCCATAATCACAGAAAGAAAACAAGATAAAACAAACGGCAAATAAATACATCGTTACAGTGACCTGTAAAAATATTCACCACTTTTTTCCTATTTTGTTCCTAAAACGAGAATCAACATTTGTTAAAATATTTGTTATTTTGAAACAAACAAGTACAGTAGTAACTTGATGAATTTAATCTATTCCGAGGGTGAGCTCGTAGGTCAAAAAGTTCGTTAGATGAAACAATTATTCCCATAAGAAATAACAGAAAATCAATTAATACATTCCAACCCCCTCCCAAACTCATATGATCTGACACAAAAAGATATATTTGACCTGATATATTAAAGATAAATATGTAAAACAATAACTATTTCATAATATTAAGAATGCATGTATATTAACATTAACAATAATTAATAATAAAAATGCTGCCATGAGGCGGGCGGGGGGGGGCACTAACCAGTGTCTCTCCCCCTTACACCGGTCCCAAGCCCGGATAAATGCAGAGGGTTGCGACAGGAAGGGCATCCGGCGTAAAACTTCTGCCACATTTCTCATGCAAATGATCAAAACAAAATTCATACCGGATCAGTTGAGGCCCGGGTTAACAACAACTGCCATCAGTGCTGTCAACCAACAGGGTGCTGATGGAAATTGGACTACTGTTGGTCAAAGATGTCGAAGAAGGAGAGGCGGGAGGCGTGTCCGTAGGCGGCGAGAGAAGGGGAAATGCGTGAGCCTAGGACTGAGAGTAGAGACTTTGACTGTTGGAACTATGCAAGGAAAAGATAGAGAGCTGGCTGATATGATGCAGACATACTGTGTGTTCAGGAGACCAGGTGGAAGGGTAGCAAGGCTAGAAGCTTAGGAGCAGGGTTTAAGCTGTTTTATCACGGTGTGTATGGGAAGAGAAATGGAGTAGGAGTCATGTTGAAGGAGGGGTTTGTCAGGAATGTTCTAGAAGGGAAAAGAGTGTCAGACAGAGTGATGAGTCTCAAATTAGAAATTGAAGGCGTGATGGTCAATGTTGTTAGTGCTTATGCCCCACAGGCAGGATGTGAGCTAGAAGAGAAGGAGAGATTCTGGAGTGAGTTAGATGAAGTGATGCAGAGTACCCCCAGAGGTGAAAGAGTGGTAATTGGGGCAGACTTCAATGGACATGTTGGTGCAGGAAACAGAGGGGACGAGGAAGTGATGGGCAGGTTTGGTATCCAGGACAGGAACACAGAAGGAGAGATGTTGATCGATTTTGCAAAAAGGATGGAAATGGCTGTGGTGAATACTTTCTTCAAGAAGAAACAGGAGCATAGGGTGATTTATGAAAGTGGAGGTAAGAGCACACAGGTAGACTACATCTTGTGTAGGCGATGTAATTTGAAGGAAGTCAGTGACTGCAAAGTAGTAGTGGGTGAGAGTGTGGCCAAACAGCATAGGATGGTGGTGTGCAGGATGACGCTGATGGTGAGGAAGGCGAAAAAGGCAAAGGCAGAGCAGAAGACAAAGTGGTGGAAGCTGAACAAGGAAGAGTGTCGTGTTGTCTTCAAGGAGGAGTTGAAACAGGCTTTGGGTAGTCAGGAATTGCTTCCAGATGACTGGACAACCACAGCTAATGTGATCAGGGAGACCGGTAGGAGAGTACTTGGTGTGTCCTCTGGAAGGAAAGTAGATAAGGAAACTTGGTGGTGGAATGAGGAAGTGCAGGAGTGTGTACAAAAGAAGAGGTTAGCTAAGAAGAAGTGAGACACAGAGAGGACCGAAGAGAGTAAACAGGAGTACAGGGAGACACAGCGTAAAGCGAAGGTAGCAGTGTCAAAGGCCAATCAGAGGGCGTATAATGACTTGTATGATAGGTTGGACAGTAAAGAGGGAGAAAATGATTTATACAGGTTATCACACCAGAGAAATAGAGATGGGAAGGACGTGCAGCAAGTTAGAGTGATTAAGGACAGAGAGGGAAATGTATTGACTGATGACAGAAGTGTGCTGGGAAGATGGAAAGAGTACTTTGCAGAGCTGATAAATGAAGAAAATGAGAGAGAAAAAAAGAGTAGAAGAGGTGACCGTTGAAGACCAGGAAGTACCAAAGATTAGTAAGGGTGAAGTGAGGAGGGCATTGAAGAGGATGAAGAGTGGAAAGGCCCTGATGACATACCGGTTGAGGTATGGAAGTGTCTAGGGGAGGTAGCAGTAGATTTTCTGACAAGAATATTCAACAAGGTCTTAGAAAGTGAGCAGATGCCGGAGGAATGGAGGAGAAGTGTGCTTGTGCCCATTTTTAAGAACAAGGGCGATGTACAGAGTTGTGGCAACTACAGAGGGATAAAGTTGATGAGCCATACGATGCAGTTATGGGAAAGAATAGTGGAAGCTAGTCTAAGGGCAGAGGTCAGCATTTGTGAACAACAGTTTGGTTTCATGCCAAGAAAGAGCACCACAGATGCAGTGTTTGCTTTGAGGATGTTAATAAAAAAAGTCCAGAGAAGGTCAGAAGGAGCTGCATTGTGCCTTTGTGGATCTGGAGAAAGCATATGACAGGGTGCCGAGAGAAGAACTGTGGTATTGAATGAGGAAGTCTAGAGTGGCAGAGAAGTACGTTAGAGTGGTGCAGGAAATGTATGAGAGATGTAAGACAGTGGTGAGGTGTTCTGTCGATGTGACAGAAGAGTTCAAGGTGGAGGTGGGACTGCATCAAGGGTCAGCTCTTGCTATGATGATGGACAGGCTGACAGACGAGGTTAGACAAGAATATCCATGGACTATGATGTTTGCAGATGACAATGTGATCTACAGTGAGAGCAGAGAACAAGTGGAGGAAAATCTAGAGAGGTGGAGGTATGCCCTTGAAAGGAGGGGAATGAAGGTTAGCCTCAGTAAGACAGAATACATGTGTGTGAATGACAAGGACCCAAGAGGAACGGTGAGGTTACAGGGGGCAGAGATAAAGAAGGTGGAGGATTTTAAGTCCTTCGGCTCAACAATCCAGAGCAATGAAGAGTGTGGAAAAGAGGTGAAGTGCTTGCAGGCAGGTTGGAATGGATGGAGAAAAATGTCCGGTGTGATGTGTGATCGGAGAGTATCAGCAAGAATGAAGGGAAAAGTGTACAAGACGGTGATGAGGCCAGCGATGTTGTATGGTTTAGAAACAGTGGCCCTGGGGAAAAGACAGGAGGCAGAGCTGGAGGTAGCAGAGATGAAAATGTTGAGGTTCTCTTTGGGAGTAACGAGGATGGATAGGATCAGGAATGAGTACATCAGAGGGACAGCACATGTTCGATGTTTTGGAGACAAAGTCAGAGGGGCTAGATTGAGATGGTTTGGACATGTACAGAGGAGGGATAGTGACTATATTGGTAGTAGGATGCTGAGGTTGGAACTACCAGGCAGAAGGCCCAGAGGAAGACCAAAGAGAAGATTTATGGATGTGGTGAAGGCAGACATGAAGGTCATTGGAGTAAGAGTAGAAGATGCAGAGGATAGGGTGAGATGGAGGCAGATCATTTGCTGTGGCGAACCCTGAGGGGAACAGCCGAAAGGAAAAGAAGAAGAAGAATTAATAATAAATAATAATAAAGCAAGAATAAACAATAAGTCAACTAACTCTTCTGATCATTGACTGTGCCAAAGATGTCACATCGGCAGGCATGAGGTGATGCGTAACACAGGAGGAGGAGGAGAATTTTGTGCATGTGCACGCTACGAATGCCAACGAGAAAAGACTCATGGTGAGCTCCCACAGGGCCAGTGCTTCTCAAATAGTGTGGCATGCACTCCGTGCTGGGGGAGCGTGAAATGTTTTTTTTTTTCTTCCTAGGGAGCGTTACAGAAAATATTGAGAAGCACCGCACAAGGTATTCTCAGAGCGTGGCGGAGTACACGCAGAAGAATACGAGGCTAATCGGCCCAGAAAAGCCATTTCCTCAGCAGAGCTCGTAAATCAAACTTTTTTGCTTATTTGAAGCAGATTTTTGGTGGGATCAAAGCTTGTATCATGGAAAATTCGTTATAAAAGACACTTGTAAGTCAAGGTACCACTGTAATTTTATATACTAGTCCTTCTCAAAAAATTAGCATATTGTGATAAAGTTCATTATTTTCTGTAATGCATTGATAAAAATTAAACTTTCATATATTTTAGATTCATTACACACCAACTGAAATACTTCAGGTCTTTTATTGTTTTAAAACTGATGATTTTGGCATACAGCTCATGAAAACCCAAAATTCCTATCTCAAAAAATTAGCATATCATGAAAAGGTACTCTAAACGAGCTATTAACCGAATCATCTGAATCAACCAATTAACTCTAAACACCTGCAAAACATTCCTGAGGCTTTGAAAAACTCCCAGCCTGGTTCATTACTCAAAACCGCAATCATGGGTAAGACTGCCAACCTGACTGCTGTCCAGAAGGTCATCATTGACACCCTCAAGCAAGAGGGTAAGACACAGAAAGAAATCTCTGAGCAAATAGGCTGTTCCCAGAGTCCTGTATCAAGGCACCTCAGTGGATGTCTGTGGGAAGGAAAAAGTGTGGCAGAAAACAATGCACAACCAGAAGAGGTGACCAAACCCTGAGGAAGATTGTGGAGAAGGGCCGATTCCAGACCTTGGGGGACCTGTGGAAGCAGTAGACTGGGCTACAGGTGCCGCATTCACTTTTGAACCAGAACCAGCGGCAGAAGCGCCTGACCTGGGCTACAGAGAAGCAGCACTGGACTGTTGCTCAGTGGTCCAAAGTATTTTTTTCAGATGAAAGCAAATTTTGCATGTCATTCGGAAATTAAGGTACAAGAGTCTGGAGGAAGACTGGAGAGAAGAAAATGCCAAAATGACTGAAGTCCAGTGTCAAGTACCCACAGTCAGTGATGGTCTGGGGTGCCATGTCAGCTGCTGGTGTTGGTCCACTGTGTTTTATCAAGGGCAGGGTCAATGCAGCTAGCTATCAGGAGATTTTGGAGCACTTCATGCTTCCATCTGCTGAAAAGCTTTATGGAGATGGAAGATTCTCATTTTTCAGCACGACCTGGCACCTGCTCACAGTACCAAAACCGCTGGTAAATGGTTTATTGGCCATGGTATTACTGTGTTCAATTGGCCTGCCAACTCTCCTGACCTGAACCCCATAGAGAATCTGTGGAATATTGTGAAGAGAAAGTTAAGAGACACCAGACCCAACACTGTGGATGAGCTTAAGGCCGCTATCGAAGCATCCTGGGCCTCCGTAACACCGCAGCAATGCCACAGGCTGATTGCCCCCATGCCACGCCGCATTGAAGCAGTCATTTCTGCCAAAGGATTCCCGACCAAGTATTGAGTGCATAAATGAACATAATTATTTGAAGATTGACTTTTTTGTTTCCAAAACATTTTTTTTATTGGTTGGATGGAATATGCTAATTTTTTGAGGTAGGGATTTTTGGTTTGTCTTTTCCTTTTTTTCCCAAAATTGTCAATATTAAAACAATAAAAGGCTTGAACTACTTCAGTTGTGTGTAATGAATCTAAAATATATGAAAGTCTAATGTTTATCAGTACATTCCAGAAAATAATGAACTTCATGACAATATGCTAATTTTTTGAGAAGGACTAGTATATCTATATATCTACATTAAGTTACGAGAGTTCAAGCGATCGCTAGCAGTTATGGCTTCTCACATTCAACAGTCTATACATATATAATACAATAGCCTACTCTACAAATACAAACCAAGCAAAATGTCTACTAAAGCGGGGTTCGTTTAATGATGGAATCACTTAACGACAGGTCTGAAGAACGCAACCCCGTCATTAAGTGAGGACCACTCATATGTACAGGGATCCCTCACTTTCCTTGGTTAATTGGGACCGAGATCCCGACCCTCGCAACCACCGAATTCCGCGAATTAGGATCACCCCCCCCCCCGACTGATGAATATGTACATATATATGTGTATATAATATCAATAAATACATATTCAATACTATGAATGCTTATAATAACAATTAAACATTCAAAAGTAATGCATAAGATGTTAATAAAATGTAACAGCTTACAAATTCATCTAACTGGCCGTCCGGAATCTAACTCGTTTGTCAGCTGGGAAGCTTCTGTACTTACATTGTTGCATCTGTGTGTGCACGCATCTGCGCGCATGCGTGCACATGCACGTGTAGGTGTGTGTGTCATCTTCTTTTAATGCAGTTCCATCTGTATGTATGTATTTATATTTTATTTACATCTTATGTTATTTTTTAATGTTTCATTGTTATTATAAGCATTTATAGCATTGAATATATTACATTTTATAATATATATAAGAACGAGTTAGGTTGCAGATGGCCGTTCGTTAGATGAATTTGTTCGTGAGTTGTTACAGGGCATTCTTTAGAGGGGAATTTATGTTTAAATCTCTCTCTCTCTCTCTGAGTTATTACATAACTGACCGCACCGTGTAATCATGCTCTTGAGCTCAGTCTAATTGAAAACATACTCTCGCTCTCTCTCTTTCTCTCTCTCTCTCTCTCACACACACACACACACACACACAGGCAACACTCCAACTGGACAATTGAACTGATCAGCTTCCGGCTGCCCTTGGAAGGAGCACCGGAGAACTATAATCAAACTTCGACATGAAGATAATATAATTTATTTATTTATTTATTTACCCGAAGTGTGTGTGTGTGTAATGTGTCCTCGATAATTTTGTTTGATTGGTGGATTATTTGTGAATCATTTCCCAATATGATTCGAGGTTTGTGTCTCACTCAGCCCCACGTTGACCCGAATCAACACAACCTGCTGCCCGCGCACCTGAAGCTTTAAATGTTTTTTGGTGTTAAATCATGACCATCACAAATCATTGTTAATGACACCATTCGTCCTATGACACCACAGTAAACATCATCCTGCACATAAAAAAAAACACTCAGCATCGCCAAGGCACACCATTTAACCCACCGGTCCCGGTCCCCAGTCCCAGATAATGAAGTTATCTGTGTACGATCTGGAGGTGCGAGGCAGCCGCACGTGCGCGTCAGGCTGCACGTCGCTGGAACGATGCAAGACGTGCTGACCTCTGAGAGCAGCGTGCGCACATTATCGGCTCATAGGTGGAAAGTTCATACTAGTGGGGGACATTAAATTAAACACTTAGAAAACTTTTAACTTCTCTCTCTCGCTCTCTCTCTCTCTCTCTGTCGCCATAATCATCACATTATATTATTATGTCCCGTTTTTAAACTCCTGGTTCCTCTCAAGAACAGCACAGAGAATCTGATCAGATTTGCAGACAGTTTCACTCTTATCCAGTTCATTATAATACTGGAGTCAATTTGTTTCATCTGTGAAACTTTTGGTAGGAGTTCAGAAATGTATCGGTGTAAAGCATGTCAACCATGCCCCTCTGCCGGAGCCTAGTATTAAGTGTACCTCAGGATAATGTTTAATCATATTTCATATGTATATTTATGATATATCTTTCTATAGATTTTATTTCCTTTCTATTACTACTTGTTCTTTAATTTAATTTCACTTTCACTTTCACTCTTGACCTTGGACCGGATGTTTGTATCGCCGGCTGTTCGTAAAATGAATGTTCGTAAGTGGGGGAGTGTCTGTGTGTGTGTATATATATATATATATATATATATATAGTCAGCCCCCTGAATACGAAAAATCCAGTATATGAAAAACGTTTTTCTAAATTTTTCATCATTATTTTCCGTTTTTTAAGTTGTTTAATTCGGTAAATGTTTAATAAATGTGGTGCACTCTGCCGAATGTGGGCAAAACACGGCTCACCTCCGATCCCTCAAGCAAATGACTGAATGTTGAGTAGTAAACAAGTGTTCAAAGCACACTTGCCTGCTTGACAGATTGGAGGTCCGACAAGCCGCGTTCCGCCCCAAAAGCTCCAGTGTCGGCTGCGACGCCACTCGCACTTGGCGGAGCACATCACACATGTTTAATAATGTTTAATATTGTTTGGTTTGTTTAATAAAAAAAAACGGTTAATAAAAAATATTTAATAATGGTTTAATAAATAAATATGTTAATAAAATGGTTTAGTGGTTTAATAAATAATTTTCTTTAACTTTTAACACACATTTCATAAATATTTCAAACAAAATTGGTGTACTTTTATACTTTTTAAAGGGTTTATGGGGTAGTTGGCGGCACGGTGGCGTAGTGGTTAGCACGTCCGCCTCACAGCAAGAAGGCCCGGGTTCGATTCCCGGCCTGGGCGTTTCTGTGTGGAGTTTGCATGTTCTCCCCGTGCTTGTGCGGGTTTCCTCCGGGTGCTCCGGTTTCCCCCGCAATCCAAAGACGTGCACTGTAGATTAATTGGCTGTTCTAAATTGACTGTAGTTTCTCTCCTGCAGCGGCACTGGAACCCAGTCGTATCGGCACTTGCCTTTCCATTGGATCCTTCCGGTGGCGCCGAGACAGGGGGGGACTTGCTGCTTGGGTAACATCTCATTACTCCCTACCCAGGCTCTGTGCACTGGGGGGTATCACCAGTCGGGATACTGGCCAGAGCGCAGCCATAGTCCTTCGGGACTGACGGAGGCCTACGCTATGGGGTAGTATTGGGGCCCTTGGAACAAATCACACGTTTTACATGTAAAATGTGCCTCTACTTATGAAAACTCCAGGTTATGAAAAAGGCGCTAGAACGGATTAATTATAATAATATACATGTAGTATATAGTACAGTAGAGAATATATATATATATATATATATACATACATACATACATACATACAGTCGGCCCCCTATCTACAAAATTCATCCGTTCCAGAGCCTCTTTCGTAACACGGGGATTTCGTAAGTAGGGGTCGCACCTGACATGGTAAACGCCTAATTCGTTCCAAGGCTCCTGTCTTTGGACTGGATAAACCCCATAAACCCTTTAAAAATGATAAAAGTACACCAATTTTGTATGAAATATGAGTAAAAGAAAATTTATTAAACCATTTAAATATTTTATGAACATACTAAACCATTTTATTAACATATTTATGAATTAAACCATTATTAAACATTTTTTATTAACACACACACACACACACATCTCTCTCTCTCTCTCTCTCTCTCTCTCTACGGGCCACGTCCACAAGACATGGAATTCAAAGTGCATTCCCTGCTTGACAAACTCAACTTTAACTTGATACCTTGAGGGATCGGAATTCCAGATGAGCTCAAATGCGACTACATTTATTAAACATTTACTGAATTAAACAACTTAAAAAAACTAAACTAAAAACTAAAGAGTTATTATATAGAGTTAGTATAATATATACAGATGCTCCCCGACTTACATTTTTAATTGGTTCCAGACGGCCGAACGTAAATTGAAAGTGAACGTAAGTTGTTACAGTGACGTATGATGTATGACGCTCATACTGTACTATATATCCATAAATAGCATTACCATATCTCATAAAACACCCCTAAATCAATTATTATAAACATAACATTGTAAAATAATATCAAATATATCAAATAATATCAACGTTAATTTCAATTAAGTCACTTATTTATACCGAGTCACTTTACATGAAGCTTAAAACAGTCAATCAAGGCTTACAATATGTGAGGCGCTCAATACCGAAAGTAGTGTACTTGGAAAGTAGTGTACTTGCTGTGGGTTATACAGACTTCCAGTCTGTCAAGTGCACAAGGGTGCCGGTGAACTCGTTTGAACACAGCCTGCACGTGAATCCCAGCAAAGCGGAGAGTTCTTTCTTTTGTGTTATTAAGTAAGTAAACTTTATTCAAGAGATGCATACAAAGAACAATTACGAATCATAATGAATATTAATATAAAAATAAGTATATACTCTTAGGATTCTGCTAAAAGATAATAAATATAAAGATTGTGCCGATCTGAGCAGATAGTTAATTCATCTCTGTGTATGAGACTTGTATCCATGCTAGTAGGCTTACACTTCTGACCAACCAGATTTGCTTAGGGTTACAAAAGTCCGCAAAACAGTGTAAACACAAAGATGATGTCTTAACACAAGGGTAACACTAATATATATATATATATATATATATATATATATAAAACAAAAATAAAAGGACAGGACAAAGACTTTCTATTGAAACTACATTTATCACTACAGATGTTTCGAGGGGTGGTGAGACCATCCTCTCTCTTCAGGTGATTATAGATTATATTCCTCTATAATCACCTGAAGAGAGAGGATGGTTTCACCACCCCTCGAAACAGATCTGTAGTGATAAATGGAGTTTCAATAGAAAGTCTTTGTCCTGTCCTTTTATTTTTGTTATTTGCTCTACCAAAAAGTATTGAGCACTCTCCTACGGAAGGATCTACTCAGAAAATCCTCTATATATATATATATATATATATATATATATATATATATATACATACACACACACACACAGTGTGTGAATGGGGCCATGTATTGTGACATTTTGGGTAAAAACCTCCTTTCCTCGGTCAGAGCATTAAAGATGAAACATGGCTGGGTCTTCCAGCATGATAACGATCCAAAGCACACAGCCAAGAAAACCAAGGAGTGGCTTCGTAAAAAGCATATCAAGGTTCTGGAGTGGCCTAGCCAGTGTCCAGACCTCAACCCAATTCAAAACCTGTGGAGGGAGTTAAAACTTCAAGTTGCCAAGCGAGAGCCCTCAAACATCACAGCTCTAGAGAAGCTTTGTGCAGAGGAGTGCAACAAAATACCAACTAAAGTGTGTGTAGACCTGGTCAAGAACTACAGGAACCGTTTGACCTCTGTCATTGCCAACCAAGGCTACATTAGGCTTACAATACTTATTTGCCTCCCATGTTCACAAATAAATTGTTGAAAAATCATACAATGTGATTTCCTGGAGTTTTTTTTACATTCTGTCTCTCAAGCTTGATGTGTACCTATGATGAAAATTACAAACCTCTCTTATCTTTTTAAATGGGTCAACTTGCACATTTTTATGTTGCCCAATACTTATTGGCCCCACTGTATATATATATATATATATATATATATATATATATATATATACACACACACACACACACACACACACACACACACACGTACAGAGGAGGGATAGTGAGTATATTGGCAGTAGGATGCTGAGGTTGGAACTACCAGGCAGAAGGCCTCGAGGAAGACCAAAGAAGAGATTTATGGATGTGGTGAAGGAAGACATGAAGGTCGTTGGAGTCAGAAAAGAAGATGCGGAGGACAGGGTGAGGTGGAGGCGGATGATTTGCTGTGGCGACCCCTGAAGGGAGCAGCCGAAAGTAAAAGATATATATATATATATATATATATATGACTTAGAGCAGAATATATTAAGAACATATTTAGCTGATTGTGTTTTTAATTTGTACCTTGAGATATTATTTCGAGGCTTCACTGCAACAGTATTGAATACATATGCATGCAGCCTTTTTGTTTATTTATTTTTTTCCCCTTTTCCATATTCAGTTCACCAATTTGGATTGTTTTATGTAGGTGCGTTAATTAAAATTAAAGAAAAGATTTGTATTACAGGCTGTAAGCCATTAAAATATAAAAGGGGGTTGATACTTCTGCAGTCTGAGGTAAAGGGAAAAGAGAAGGAGAAGGAATGAAAAGGAAAAGAAAAAGTAAAGAAGAGAAAAATACAGCAAAAAAGTTTAAAAAGAACAAGACTTAATGCCTCTCTCTCTCTCTCTCTCGCTTTCTCTCCCCCCCACACACACACACACGCAAAGCTAGGAGAAAAGGGCAACACTGAGTAATGAATCAATTACGATATGCAGGGTTCACCCTGTTTCTGCACAAAAACTGCTCAATCACACATACTGCTGCTCGGGAAAGGTCAAGCATGTGTGATAAATATCACACACACACATACACACATACACACAAGCAAAAAAGTAAACAGATTATACAAGAAAACGTATAATCAGTAACATGTTGACATTTTCTGATATAATAATTCTTAAAAGAAATCTCCAGCTTCAGTGTGTTCACGCTGCTTTCTGTACACTAAGGGTACACATCCTGTACGTCCTCACTGACTTCCTCTCCAGCACAGATTCATTCTGTACACCATACTGTGATGTTTATAAATATCTCTCTCTCTCGCTCTCGCTCTCTCTCTCTCTCGCAAGGTGTGACTCCCAGGACAACTTCATGAAGGATGATATTATACTGGGACCGAGATCCCAGGCGAATACTGAAATCCGCGAAGTAAGATCAACCCCCCACTCCCAATCCTCCCTGACTGACGTATACGTACATGTATATCTTGTTTTCCTTCTGTTCCCTTCTGGCGTCACCACCGCAAATCATCTGCCTCCATCTCACACTAGATTCTCCGCTCGGGAATCCTTTTGCAGAAATGACTGCTTCAATGCGGCGTGGCATGGAGACAATCCAAGCCCAGGATGCTTCGATAGCGGCCTTAAGCTTATCCACAGTGTTGGGTCTGCTGTCTCTCAACTTTCTCTTCACAATAGCCCACAGATTCTCTATGGGCTTCAGGTCAGGAGAGTTGGCAGGCCAATTGAGCACAGTAATAGCATGGTCAGTAAACCATTTAGCAGTGGTTTTGGTACTGTGAGCAGGTGCAGGTCATGCTGAAAAATGAAATCTTCATCTCCATAAAGCTTTTCAGCAGATGGAAGCATGAAGTGCTCCAAAATCTCCTGATAGCTAGCTGCATTGTCCCTGCCCTTGATAAAACACAGTGGACCAACACCAGCAGCTGACATGGCACCCCAGACCATCACTGACTGTGGGGACTTGACACTGGACTTCAGGCATTTTGGCATTTCCTTCTCCCCAGTCTTCCTCCAGACTCTGGCACCTTGATTTCCGAATGACATGCAAAATTTGCTTTCATCCGAAAAAAGTACTTTGGACCACTGAGCAACAGTCCAGTATTGCTTCTCTGCAGCCCAGGTCAGCCGCTTCCCCTGCTGTTTCTGGTTCAAAAGTGGCTTGACCTGGGGAATGCAGCACCTGTAGCCCAGTCCACTGCTTCCATAAGTCCCCCAAGATCGGGAATCGGCCCTTCTCCACAATCTTCCTCAGGGTCCGGTCACCTCTTCTGGTTGTGCAGCGTTTTCTGCCACACTTTTTCCTTCCCACAGACGTCCCACTGAGGTGGCTTGATCGAGCACTCTGGGAACAGCCTATTCGCTCAGAGATTTCTTTCTGTGTCTTACCCTCTTGCTTGAGGGTGTCAATGATGGCCTTCTGGACAGCAGTCAGGTCGGCAGTCTTACCCATGATTGCGGTTTTGAGTAATGAAGCAGGCTGGGAGTTTTTAAAAGCCTCAGGAATCTTTTGCAGGTGTTTAGAGTTAATTGGTTAATTCAGATGATTAGGTTAATAGCTCGTTTGGAGTACCTTTTCATGATATGCTAATTTTTTCAGATAGGAATTTTGGGTTTTCATGAGTTGTATGCCAAAATCATAAGACCTGAAATATTTCAGTTGGTTTGCAATGAATCTAAAATATATGAAAGTTTAATTTTTATCAGTACATTACAGAAAATAATGAACTTTAACACAATATGCTAATTTTTTGAGAAGGACTAGTATATGTGTATATAATATCAACAAAAATATTCAATGCTATAAATGCTTATAATAAAAATTAAACATTCAAAATTAAGATATAAATAAAATATAAATACGCACACATACAGACATGTACCTCACAAAAATGTATGTACAGTAGTTTTGTTGGGGGGGTTTCGGGTTGCTTTTTTTGTTTTCGTTTTGTTTTTGGTTTTTTTGCGTAATTGGCCTTGTTTTTCTCTGCAATTTCCTTAACTTTTCCCCCTATTCTTCCTTAATTTCCTTATTTCGATGAATATTTAAAAAAAAAAGGGGGGGCACTAAAGCCACATAAATTGAAGCGTGAAGCAGTGAGGGATCCCTGTGTGTGTGTGTGTGTGTGTATATATATATATATATATATATATATATATATATATATATATATATATATATATATATATATATACCATGGCGGCGTCTGATACTCATAATTCAATACTAGATGTTAAGACACTCAGTGCATAGCAGCCGAAGGTTTTATACTGCAGTCTGTGAAGGTACCAAGTTACACTTACAGCTCACAATCCCATAATTCAACTGGAGCCTCTGAACAAGTCTCAGCAGAAATGTAAAGATATCATTTTGTAATTAAATCATATTACCATCAGTGTGTTTATATCAGTCAACACCGAGATAAAAGTGTATCACTCACCAGGCTGTGTTAAACTCCACATGTGCATCGAAGAAACCCACTACAGGAGCTGTAGCTGCGTTCCAGCCGTGAATCCGAGCGCGGATAAGTCCTTCCCTCTTCGAGTTCCTCACGATCTTCACTAACCCAGGATAACGTTTACTCACGTACTGATCCAAGTTATACTTTAACTCCACTGAGAGAGAACAGTTTCACACACACACACACACACACACACACACACACACACACACAGAGAGAGACGTAGCCAGGTTTATACACACACACACACACACACACACACACACACACACAGACATGAACAGATTGATACATACACACACCCACACACAGGCATGAACAGTTACACACACACACACACACACACACACACACACACAGGAATAAAGACAAATGAATGTTTGTGGCTCCTGCATGTACAGTACAATACAGTAAAATGCACCGACTAACACCAGATTAATCAATCACACACTCTTCTCTCTCAGTTTCTTAGTATTTGAAACAGTGTGTGTGTGTGCGTATGTGTGTGTGGTGTGTGTGTGTGTGTGTGTGTGTGTGTACTAGGCTCTGTAAATGTAAACACAGCAAATCCTGCAACACCAGTAAATATGCATGATGCAGTACAACAACTGATGGCATAAAATAAAACAAACACACATGGTACAAATATTTAAAGGGAACATTTTTACACTCACACTACAGATGTTGCAGATGTTATAGCTTTGCAGATGTACCCAGAACTGAGCAGACCTAGACAGTACTGTAATGGCAATCACCACTGGGTGCCCCGCTCTGGCAGTGCACGGACACTCGAATGATGCAAACAGAATTTTAGACACACCACCTAAACTTCTGCCTTTCAGTCCGCCTGGTCATTTGCTTCAAGGTCAAGTTGGGTGATGAAGGTGAATGATTAAATTGATCAGTGTTGGTCTGCACTGTTCAAATCACCGAGGATAATTTAACTTTGATTGTGAGTTGTGACCTGACCTTGAAATGAGTGGCCCGGTCACAGTGACCTAATGTTGGTATGCAGAATGCTGCCTTCTCACCCAACACATCATCTTCACATTTTCCTTCCGGCTGTTCCCTTCAGGGGGTCGCCACAGCAAATCATCTGCCTCCATCTCACCCTATCCTCTGCATCTTCTTCTTTTACACCAACTACCTTCATGTCCTCCTTCACCACATCCATAAATCTCCTCTTTGGTCTTCCTCTACAGCTTCTGTCTGGTGGTTTCAACACCAGCATCCTACTACCAATATACTCACTATTCCTCCTCTGTACATGTCCAAACCATCTCAATCTAGCCTCTCTGACTTGTCTCCAAAACATCTTACATATGCTGTCCCTTTGATGTACTCATTCCTGATCCTATCCGTCCTCATTACTCCCAAAGAGAACCTCAACATTTTCATCTCTGCTACCTCCAGCTCTGCCTCCTGTCTTTTCCTTAGCGCCACTGTTTCTAAACCACACAACATCGCTGACCTCATCACCGTCTTGCACCGTCTTGCTGACACCTTCCTACCACACATCACACTGGACATTTTTCTCCAACCATTCCAACCTCCCTGCACACGCTTCTTCATCGCTTTTCCACACTCTCCATTGCTCTGGACTGTTGAACCTAATTATGTAAAATCCTCCACCTTCTTTATCTCTGCTCACTGTAACCTCACCGTTCCTCTTGGATCCTTCTCGTTCACACACATGAATTCTGGCTTACTGAGGCTAACCTTCATTCCTCTCCTTTCCAGGGCATATCTCCACCTCTCTAGATTTTCCTCCACTTGTTCTCTGCTCTCATTAAGATCTTCTTAGCTAACCTCTACCTTTGTACACACTCCTGCACTTCCTCATTTCACCACCAAGTCTCCTTATCTACTCTCCTTCCAGATGACACACCAAGTACTCTCCTACCTGTCTCCCTGATCACATTAGCTGTAGTTGTCCAGTCATCTGGAAGCACTTCCTGACCACCCAAAGCCTGTTTCAACTCCTCCTTGAAGACAACCCGGCACTCTTCTTTTTCAGCTTCCACCACTTTGTCTTCTGCTCTGCCTTTGCCTTCTTCACCTTCCTCACCATCAGCATCATCCTGCACACCACCATCCTATGCTGTTTGGTAACACTCTCACCCACTACTACTTTGTAGTCACTGACTTCCTTCACATTACATTGTCTACACAAGATGTAGTCTACCTGTGTGCTCCTACCTCCCCTTTTATAAGTCACTCTATGCTCCTGTCGCTTCTGGAAGAAAGTATTTACCACGGCCATTTCCATCCTTTTTTGCAAAATCTGTCAAAATCTGTAC
Organism: Plotosus lineatus; assembly: GCA_024760905.1. Classification (NCBI taxonomy): domain Eukaryota; kingdom Metazoa; phylum Chordata; class Actinopteri; order Siluriformes; family Plotosidae; genus Plotosus; species Plotosus lineatus. The sequence goes on from CM045734.1 coordinate 62,437,046, forward strand.
TTCTGTGTTCCTGTCCTGAATACCAAACCTGCCCATCACTTCCTCATCACCTCTGTTGCCTGCACCAACATGTCCATTGAAGTCTGCACCAATGACCACTCTTTCACCTCTGGGGGTACTCTGCATCACTTCATCTAACTCACTCCAGAATCTATCCTTCTCTTCTAGCTCACATCCTGCCTGTGGAGCATAAGCACTAACAATATTTAACATCACGCCTTCAACTTCTAACTTGAAACTCATCACTTTGTCTGACACTCTTTTCACTTCTCGAACTCCTCCTTCAAGATGACTCCTACTCCATTTCTCTTCCCATCCACATCATGAAAAACAGTTTAAACCCTGCTACTAAGCTACTAGCCTTGCTACCTTTCCACCTGGTCTCCTGAACACACAGTGTGTCCATCTTCCTCCTCTGCATGATGTCAGCCAGCTCTCTACCTTTTCCTGTCATAGTTCCAAGTTTCAAAGTCCCTATTCTCAGTCAAAGACTCATGCCTTTCCTCTTCTCTCTCTCTGCCTATGGACATGCCGCCCACCTCTCCTTCTTCGACCAACATTAGCCCAGTTTCCACCAGCACCCTGTTTGTTAACAGCACTAATGGCAGTCGTTGTTAACCCAGGTCTCAACCGATTCAGTATGAAATTCGTTTTTATGATTCACATAATAAATTTTGGCACATGATTTACGTCGGATGCCCTTCCTGACACAACCCTCTGCATTTATCCGGGCTTGGGACCAACGTGAGGGTGAACACTGTATTATGCCCCAGTTACGTGTGCCTAAGGGATTCTATCAGACGAGCCCCCACTTGTTAAGGATAGGAAAATTTAGAGGATTGAAATTGCCCCGTCAAACCAGCAAAGCACGACAGACCACGACATAAACTATATACACTTTAATACTATGAACAAAATAAGACAAAATTCATAACTTACATCTTACAGCTAACTCATATGCAAATTAACAAAGGGTCCCATAATCACCAAGCACCCTGACAGCTTGGTGATGTCGCTTTCTGTCATCCTCCAGCACTCGGAGCCATAAAGCAAGGTGGACAGCACACAGCTCTTGTAAATCTTCAGCTTGGTCTTGGTGCCGTATTGGGAGGACCTCCACACGTTGTTTAGCATTCTGAAGGTATTTCTGGCCTTGCTCAATTGATTCCTGATGTCACTCCCGGCTTCTCCATCATGTCTTACTGTGCTGCCCAGGTAAGTGAACTCCTCAGTTGTTGGCAGGTCTTCTCCGTTCACTTACACTGGCATAGGGTTGGACACATTCAGCAGCACCACTTCGGTCTTCTTTTGGCTGATCTTCAAGCCGACTTGCTGCGCGTAAGTGCTGAGCCGGGTTGTCTTCTGCATGTGTTGGTGGGTATGCGAGGGCGAGGGCCAGGGCGAGGTCATCGGCAAAATCCAGATCTTCCACTGTGGAGAAGCGTGTCCATCTGATACCTCTTGATTGGTCTTCTGTCGTGCACCTCATTATCCAGTTGATGGTGAGGTTGAAGAGCATCGCTAACATCGTACAACCTTGTCTGACACCGGTCTTTACTTTGAAGCTCGTTTCGCTGTTGCCAATTCTGCAGGTGAAGTTGTCGTAGAAACTCTTGATGATAGTGAGGAGCTGCTGTGGTATCCATGTGCTATCCATGAATCAAACAAGGTTGTTTTTCAAGTAAAAAGATTATAACAATAAACCCTGAACTAATTTGGTGTTTCTAATAATAATAACCTGAAAGGAAAGCACATGAAAGGAAAATCAAGAGGAAAATCAAGAGATATCGAGAGAGGAAAGATTTGTCTTGACAAAATATAAAAAACATCTGGTACAAACTGAAAAGTGAATATTTCAAGGACAAGGCAAACAACTCTGCCAGTGAACAAAAGAATACTTAAGATCAATTCTGACCAGCTTAGAGTTACTCAGCACTTCCAAACCCAAATAAAGAGGTTATCCACCCTGAAATGTCCATAGTAACACCCTGACAGGCACTTGTGTGGAAGAAAACTGGATGCTTAACCAAGGCTTAAGAATGTTACTCTTATACATTTACCCAGAAGAACTAAACTCCAGAAGTGCAAAGCTCCAGCCTCAGTGAAAATCCCATGGGTGCACCGGAGTTTGACGAATGCATGTTTCAGAATCTTCTTCTTCTTCTTCTTCTTTTACTTTCGGCTGCTCCCTTCAGGGGTCGCCACAGCAAATCATCCGCCTCCACCTCACCCTGTCCTCCGCATCTTCTTTTCTGACTCCAACGACCTTCATGTCTTCCTTCACCACATCCATAAATCTCTTCTTCGGTCTTCCTCGAGGCCTTCTGCCTGGTAGTTCCAACCTCAGCATCCTACTGCCAATATACTCACTATCCCTCCTCTGTACATGTCCAAACCATCTCAATCTAGCCTCTCTGACTTTGTCTCCAAAACATCTTACGTGGGCTGTCCCTCTGATATACTCATTTCTGATCCTATCCATCCTCGTTACTCCCAGGGAGAACCTCAACATTTTCATCTCTGCTACCTCCAGCTCTGCCTCCTGCCTTTTCCTCAGCGCCACTGTTTCTAAGCCATACAACATCGCTGGCCTCACCACCATCTTGTACACTTTTCCCTTCATTCTTGCTGACACTCTCCTATCGCACATCACACCGGATACTTTTCTCCAACCATTCCAGCCTGCCTGCACACGCTTCTTCACCTCTTTTCCACACTCTCCATTGCTCTGGATTGTTGAGCCTAAGTACTTAAAATCCTCCACCTTCGTTATCTCTGCTCAGAGGGGACGAGGAAGTGATGGTTTGGTTTCATGCCAAGAAAGAGCACCACAGATGCAGTGTTTGCTTTGAGGATGTTAATAGAGAAGTACAGAGAAGTTCAGACTGAGCTGCATTGTGCCTTTGTGGATCTGGAGAAAGCATATGACAGGGTGCCGAGAGAAGAACTGTGGTCTTCCATGAGAAAGTCTGGAGTGGCAGAGAAGTATGTTGGAGTGGTGCAGGACATGTATGAGAGATGTAAGACAGTGGTGAGGTGTGCTGTCGATGTGACAGAAGAGTTCAAGGTGGAGGTGGGACTACATCAAGGGTCAGCTCTCAGCCCCTTCTTGTTTGCTATGGTGATGGACAGGCTGACAGACGAGGTTAGACAAGAATCTCCATGGACTATGATGTTTGCAGATGACATTGTGATCTGCAGTGAGAGCAGAGAACAAGTGGAGGAAAATCTAGAGAGGTGGAGGTATGCCCTGGAAAGGAGGGGAATGAAGGTTAGCCTCAGTAAGACAGAATACATGTGTATGAACGACAAGGACCCAAGAGGAACAGTGATGTTACAGGGAGCAGAGATAAAGAAGGTGGAGGATTTTAAGTACTTAGGCTCAACAATTCAGAGCAGTGGAGAGTGTGGAAAAGAGGTTAAGAAGCGTGGGCAGACAGGTTGGAATGGATGGAGAAAAGTGTCCTGTGTGATGTGATAGGAGAGTATCGGCAAGAATGAAGGGAAAAGTGTACAAGACGGTGATGAGGCCAGCGATGTTGTATGGTTTAGAAACAGTGGCCCTGGGGAAAAGACAGGAGGCAGAGCTGGAGGTAGCAGAGATGAAAATGTTGAGGTTCTCTTTAGGAGTAACGAGGATGGAAAGGATCAGGAATGAGTACATCAGAGGGACAGCACATGAGTAAGAGGTTTTAGAGACAAAGTGAGAGAGGCTAGATTGAGATGGTTTAGACATGTACAGAGGAGGGATAGTGAGTATATTGGTAGTAAGATGCTGAGGTTAGAACTACCAGGCAGAAGGCCGAGAGGAAGACCAAAGAGAAGATTTATGGATGTGGTGAATGTGGACATGAAGGTAGTTGGAGTAAGAGTAGAAGATGCAGAGGATTGGCTGAGATGAAGGCAGATCATTTGCTGTGGCGACCCCTGAAGGGAACAGCCAAAAAGAAATGAAGAAGATGATTATTATTAATAATGTTAATATACATGCTTGTGTCAGGTGATATGAGTGTGGGAGGGGGTTGGAACGGATTAATTGTTTTTCTATTATTTCCTATGGGGATTTAATGAACATTTTGACTTCCGAGCTTGCCCTCGGAACGGATTAATTTCGTAAGTCAAGGTACCACTGAACATGGTACCCAAAAACTCCTTCCTGTATTTATTGTATACATGACTCTCTTTATCCAACTAAAAACACACCAATGCACACCATGGAAACTCAATTAATGAAATGCTTGTGCAGTGGATAAATTGCAATGTGCACATTGTCAGTAAAATAGAACCCAAATCTTGATGTTGACGGTGCAGTGTTATGTGGTATTTTGACTCAGGAAAGTTACAGTTCACTTCTTCTGCACTTGCTTCAGCTGTTTAACAGTCCAGGTCGGTTAAAATCAGATCTTCCTGATGCCTCAGTCACACAATATTCTTGGCTTTTTTACTGGGAGTTCACAAAATCCTCAGAAAGCTTTGAGTTTCTCCTCCTGAGCCGACAAATAGGACGTGGTGTTTATATTTGGGACCTGACCTAATTCAGTGGCATTTAAAAAGAAAATCCAGAAGCAGACGGAGTGTTGTGTTTAAAAAAAAACATTATTACACTCTATCAAAGCAGGAAAGTGTAGGAAAGGAAAGAGAGAAGAAACAGGAGGAAGGCGACAAAAACACTAAAATTTTTACACCAGTCGAAAGTTCCGACATCAGTGCTGTTAACCAACAGGGTGCTGGTGGAAATTGGACTACTGTTGGTCGAACATGTAGAAGAAGGAGAGGCGGGAGGCGTGTCTATAGGCGGAGAGAGAAGAGGAAAAGCATGAGTCTAGAACTGAGAGTAGGGACTTTAAATGTTGGAACTATGACAGGAAAACGTAGAGAGTTGGCTGACATGATGCAGAGGAGGAAGGTGGACATACTGTGTGTTCAGGAGACCAGGTGATAAGGTAGCAAGGCTACAAGCTTAGGAGCAGGGTTTAAGCTGTTTTATCACGATGTGGATGGGAAGAGAAATGGAGTAGGAGTCATCTTGAAGGAGGGGTTTGTCAGGAATGTTCTAGAAGTGAAAAGAGTGTCAGACAGAGTCATGAACTGCTTATGCTCCACAGGCAGGATGTGAGCAAGAAGAGAAGGAGAGATTCTAGAGTGAGTTCGATGAAGGGATGCAGAGTACCCCCAGAGGTGAAAGAGTTGTCATTGGGGCAGACTTCAATGGACATGGTGGTGCAGGAAACAGAGGGGACGAGGAATTGATGGGTAGGTTTGGTATCCAGGACAGGAAGGCAGAAGGACAGATGTTGGTAGATTTTGCAAAAAGGATGAAAATGGCTGTGGTAAATACTTTCTTCCAGAAGAGACAGGAGCATGGGGTGACTTATAAAAGCGGAGGTAGGAGCACACAGGTGGACTACATCTTGTGAAGGCAATATAATTTGAAGGAAGTCAGTGACTGCAAAGTAGTATCGGGTGTTAGTGTTGCAAAACAGCACAGGATGGTGATGTGCATGATGACGCTGATGGTGAGGAAGGTGAAGAAGGCAAAGGCAGAGAAGAAGACAAAGTGGTGGAAGCTGAAAAAGGAAGTGTCGGGTTGTCTTCAAGGAGGAGTTGAAACAGGCTTTGGGTGGTCAGGAAGTGCTTTCAGATGACTGAACAACTACAGCTAATGTGATCAGGGAGACCGGTAAGAGAGTACTTGGTGTGTCATCTGGAAGGAGAGTAGATAAGGAGACTTGGTGGTGGAATGAGGAAGTGCAGGAGTGCGCACAAAGGAAGAGGCTAGCTAAGAAGAAGTGGGACATTGAGAGGACCGAAGAGAGCAAACAGGAGTACAGGGAGACACAGCGTAAGGCAAAGATAGCGGTGTCAAAGGCCAAACAGAGGGCATATGATGACTTGTATGCTCGGTTGGAAAGTAAAGAGGGAGAAAATGATTTATACAGGTTAGCACAGCAGAGAAATAGAGATGGGAAAGACGTGCAGCAAGATTGGGTGATTAAGGACAGAGAGGGAAATGTATTGACTGATGACAGAAGTGTGCTGGGAAGATGGAAAGAGTACTATGAGGAGCTGATGAATGAGGAAAATAAAGAAAAAAGAGTAGAAGAGGTGACCGTCGAGGACCAGGAAGTAGCAAAGATTAGTAAGGGTGAAGTGAGGAGAGCATTGAAGAGGATGAAAAATGGAAAGGCAGTTGGTCCTGAGGACATACCGGTGGAGGTATGGAAGTGTCTTGGAGAGGTAGCAGTAGATTTCCTGACAAGAACATTCAACAAGGTCTTACAGAGTGAGAGAATGCCAGAGGAATGGAGAAGTGTGATGAGGCCCATTTTTAAGAACAAGGGAGACGTGCAGAGTTGTGGCAACTACAGAGGGATAAAGTTGATGAGCCATACGATGAAGTTATGGGAAAAAATAGTGGAAGCTAGACTAAGGGCAGAGGTCAGTATTTGTAAACAACAGTTTGGTTTCATGCCAAGAAAGAGCACCACAGATGCAGTGTTTGCCTTGAGGATGTTAATAGAGAAGCACAGAGACGGTCAGACTGAGCTGCATTGTGCCTTTGTGGATCTGGAGAAAGCATATGACAGGGTGCCGAGAGAGGAACTGTGGTATTGAATGAGGAAGTCTGGAGTGGCAGAGAATTATGTTAGAGTGGTGCAGGACATGTATAAGACATGTAAGACAGTGGTGAGGTGTGCTGTCGGTGTGACAGAAGAGTTCAAGGTGGAGGTAGGACTGCATCAAGGGTCAGCTCTGAGCCCCTTCTTGTTTGTTGTGGTGATTGACAGGCTGACAGACAAGGTTAGACAAGAATCCCCATGGACTATGATGTTTGCAGATGACATTGTGATCTGCAGTGAGAGTAGAGAACAAGTGCAGGAAAATCTAGAGAGGTGGAGGTATGCCCTGGAAAGGAGGGAAATGAAGGTTCGCCTCAGTAAGACAGAATACATGTTTATGAATGACAAGGACCCAACAGGAATGGTGAGGTTACAGGAAGTAGACATAAAGAAGGTGGAGAATTTTAAGTACTTAAGCTCAACAATCCAGAGCAATGGAGAGTGTGGAAAAGAGGTGAAGAAGCGTGTGCAGGCTGGTTGGCAGGGTTGGAAAAGTGTCCGTTGTGATGTGTGATAGGAAAGTGTACAAGACGATGATGAGGCCAGCGATGTTGTATAGTTTAGAAACAGTGGCCCTGGGGAAAAGACAGGAGGCAGAGATGGAGGTAGCAGAGATGAAAATGTTGAGGTTCTCTTTGGGAGTAACGAGGATGGATAGGATCAGAAACGAGTACATCAGAGGGACAGCACATGTAAGATGTTTTGGAGACAAAGTCAGAGAGGCTAGATTGAGATGGTTTGGACATGTACAGAGGAGAGATAGTGAGTATATTGGTAGTAGGATGCTGAGGCTGGAACTACCAGGCAGAAGGCCTAGAGGAAGACCAAAGAGACGATTCATGGATGTGGTGAAGGAGGACATGAAGGTAGTTGGTGTAAGAGAAGAAGATGCAAAGGATAGGGTGAGATGGTGGCAGATGATTCGTTGTGGCGACCCCTGAAGGGAAAAGCTGAAAGGAAAAGAAGAAGAAGCGATTATTTTGAATTGAGAAACTCTTAATCCATTTAAAACATGTTTATAATTAATATGAAAGAACGTATTTATTTTTCTTCTCAGTTTTGTACAGATTAAGTTAAGGTGTGGGTAGAGAATATTTGGGTGGAGCAACTTGTAGGTAGTCTGTGCTGTTGGTGGGATGAACGATTCCCAGCCTGGCCTCAGCATTTGAACAGAATAAAGAATTATGAGGTATAAACAATTTATACAATATAACAGGGAAGAAAGCAAACATCCATCCGTCACAGCTCAGGGAGCTGGAGTGTAGATGGAGTGGCAGCAGTGGCAGTGGCGGCTGAGGATCAGAACGGGGATTGTGTGAATATATGAAATGCTGATTGTGATCAATGAGCAACCGAATGCTTTTTATTTGAAGTGTTGAATTTTAATACCTGCAGTATTACACTCGCGGTATTCAGTACACTCTGCATGTCAGCGCTCGGGTGGGATTATTATTATGCTGTATTAGCACGGAGCTCAGCGCAGCATCCAATCCATTTCATCAAAAAGAATTTACTCAATAAAATACTTTAACCCCTGTTCCATACATTGCATGACAGGTGTACAACAGAATCGAAAATTAGACAAATTCAAAAAATCAAGTACAAAAATACAAAAATACAATACAATACAATACAATACAAAAAAATCAGACAAATAATCGAAACTCAGACAAATTTCTCGGAGGACCGTGGGCATGTAGTAATAAACTCAGCAGCCGTCTGAGAGAAAACACCACTGCAGAAACTTCTCATAAAGATTTGATTTACAGACCTGATCTGTTTTCCTCCTGACAGACTTCCACTTGAACATTTATGCACACAACACTAACCTCCTGAGTCTGACAGACAGTATACTGTCCGTGTCCTAACCAACCAGTAGAAGAACATATTCACCAATAGTGACTTTAAGGCCTTTCTGAACTTTCCTCCGAATGAAAGCATCTGCTAAATGCTGTAAATGGAAAACCCCGTTTTACCCATGAACACAACCACGCAGCTTGCAAATCTACGCAAACAAACGTTAGCCCCTTCCGTCTATTGTATTTACAATAAAAAACGCAGGTTGCTTGTGAAAAGGGATTTAATAATGATTGTTGAAATGAAGAGCGAAGTGATGTAACTTTTTAAATTATTTGCTCTGAACAGCCAATTACAGTCAACAAAAGACTCTGCACTGCACCATCACCTCTCACAGCCGCCCGTGCGCCTTAATCTAAACAGCAGTGTTTACACTGGACTTTTGTTAATCTCTGCACATGACTACAAATCTGCACCGTTACAGTATTTTATATAATTCAAATACTTTCTGTGCCTTCAACAACGTCGACCTCAAGTTCCCTACACTTTCAATCCTATCTATCTATCTATCTATCTATCTATCTATCTGTCTGTCTGTCTG